>VCRD01005808.1:11677-26891 GCA_006783055.1 Trinorchestia longiramus
GATAATGAAGGCAACTGCACTAAAGTAATGAAGGCGGCAGCACTAAGATAATGAAGGCAACCGCACTAAAGTAATGAAGGTGGCAGCACTAAGATAATGAAGGCAACCGCACTAAAGTAATGAAGGTGGCAGCACTAAGATAATAAAAGCAGCAGCACTAAGATAATGAAGGCAACTGCACTAAAGTAATGAAGGCGGCAGCACTAAGATAATGAAGGCAACCGCACTAAAGTAATGAAAGCAGCAGCACTAAGATAATGAAGGCAACCGCACTAAAGTAATGAAGGTGGCAGCACTAAGATAATGAAAGCAGCAGCACTAAGATAATGAAGGCAACCGCACTAAAGTAATGAAGGTGGCAGCACTAAGATAATGAAGGCAACCGCACTAAAGTAATGAAGGCAGCAGCACTAAGATAAGGAAAGCAGCAGCACTAAGATAATAAAGGCAACCGCACTGAAGTAATGAAGGCGGCAGCACTAAGATAATGAAGGCAACTGCACTGAAGTAATGAAGGCGGCAGCACTAAGATAATGAACGCAGCAGCACTAAGATAATGAACGCAGCAGCACTAAGCTTTTTACTGCAATCAGATATTTATTTGCTAATGCTTCCTCTCCCAGCTGAGTTTCCCTAGATTTTCCCGAATAATTTCGTGTTTGTGTTCCCTGTAGTTGTTTCTACGTCAAACTTTTTGTTTTGCCCTCATGACAGCTGTGAGACATATCTGTCTTGTCATCATGACAACTGTGAGACATTTCTGTCTTGTCATCATGACAGCTGTGAGACATTTCTGTCTTGTCATCATGACAGCTGTGAGACATTTCTGTCTTGTCATCATGACAGCTGTGAGACATTTCTGTCTTGTCATCATGACAGCTGTGAGACATTTCTGTCTTGTCATCATGACAACTGTGAGACATTTCTGTCATGTCATCATGACAGCTGTGAGACATTTCTGTCTTGTCATCATGACAGCTGTGAGACATTTCTGTCATGTCATCATGACAGCTGTCACAAATTTGACGTCCACAACTCGGTCAGTATCTATGATACCGACTCATCGCAGTGCAGTGCTCTAAAAAAATCATCCTTAAGCCCTGCAATACTACCTCCTCCCCCCCTCCAAACTCCTCTTGTTTTTCCCTTGTTTCCGTTTTCCCGTTTCCGTTTTTTCCCTTGTTTCCGACGCTAGAGACAAGGTAGACCGTTAGTTCATCATCCTCATCTAGCCTCTCTACGAGCCTCTACTTTAAGTCACACTGCAGATGGAAGGGAACAGTTGCTGGGAGCAACATCACTCGTCTTAAAATGCTAGTATTAAAATTGGAAACTCACTGTCAAAACATGTACAGTAAACCACATCGGAATTGAATTTTGTTCATTTATGATATCTAAAAAGGCAATTTTATCCATACCTTTATTAACAGAGGATACAGTTAAGCCAAATCTTCATTCATCAATTCCGTAACTTTACGCCAGTTAATTCTCCTGGATATTTAACACAGACTTCCGTCCATTAAAACATAATATACACACATCCGAGTATAAAAAAATATTCCAAAATTTACTTGACGATGTTATATACTAGAGAGACAATCTAAATTTCAATGAAGTCATCATAACTGTGAGAAAAAATTCCTCACTCACGTTAAATTTGACTAAAGCTAAGTAAGCTCCGGAAATTTAAACTAAATAGAGCTAATTCTAAAAGCAAGCGCTCGTATGACATTTGAAAATACTAAAATTTTAATTTTAGAAGAAAACAACTTTTTAAAGTTTAACCCTTCAGAACAAATGCTGCTAAGTGGAAAAACATTGAGGCTGATCGTTGAGATTGAAGGCCTTCATTACGAGCTACACTTACAAATGTGGCCGTGAAATAGAAACGAGTTTATTGCTAGAAGGCTGAAACTCAGAGTTTTGGGGCAAATTGTTTGATTGCAGCTGATAACTTTTTGGGATCAATGCAATACATGTTCCTAAATGGCTCCAAACGATTGTTGAGTTTTAAAGCTGCTTAGTTTTAATTCGTTGTCTTTAAAATAAGGCTCTAGTCATGTTGAGTTGCATCACCGTAGTGAAATTTGAATTTGAATACGAGACTAAGAACACCTTCCGTCCAAAAGAATAAAGATTGTTTCTGCAGGTCATGTCGTACATTCCTTTAATTAAATCTCTTCTACTATTATAAAAAAATTAACTCCATGTGCACTTCTACAATACCAACGAATTGTGACTAGCATACGGTATGGTTGCCTCAAGATACAGGAGCCCTGCTAAAAGATGAAGAAGCCTTGGTAAAATATAGAGGAATCTTGTTCAAAGAGACAAGACATCAAATGAAAGATACAGGATGCTCGCTGAGAGATACAGTATATTTGCTGGAAGACACAGGATATTTGCTGGAAGATACAGAATTCTTGATGGAAGATACAGAATTTTTGCTGGGAGATACAGAATCTTCCTGCTGGAAGATACAGAATGCTCGCTGAGAGGTACAGTATATCTGCTGGAAGACACAGGAGATTTGCTGGAAGATATAGAATGCCTGCTGGAAAAGACAGGATGCCTACTGACAGTTCACTCAGTCGAAGACAAAATACTGTACAGTTTTGAGTTTATCGAACTGTTAAGTTCGTTCTTGCACGAGTTTTATGCTCTTTTTATTTATTTCTGTTGTCAAAACCATTAGTTGATTTGAATGATCAAACGTTCAAATCTTGCGAAACAAACGCTATTGTTTTTTAATTGAAAACCATCGATATCTTGACAGATGCGTATTCTGAGTGCTAGATTTCCATGAACGGCCTTCCCTTGATGTAAATCAAGTAAAAGACCAAGCATTGAGTAACTGAAACCTCTGAAGTGGACACAACTCAACCAAATCATGAAGAATATAAGATCTGATAATTGAGATGAAAAGGAATATACTATAAAATAGAATATGAAATGTGCGGATGATAAAACTAACTGAACTGTGAGTGAATAAAACTGTGGTCCAACAGCCTTAGTTTTAGATTTATTTAGTCACTTTTTGACTGAAGTTAGCAATATGCAATAAATTTATGCATAATAAATTCACCCTTGGAGTAATTTATTCATAGAAAGAGTAGTAACATGGAATTAAACGCTAAAATGCTCGAAAACTTTCGAATATAATTTTACTAATAACTTGTGCACTCTAACACTCTTTAATTCTTACTATGAAATAAAGTCACTATGAGTGTAGGAACTGCGTGATCCAGTCACACGAGGTCCTGGTGCCTGGTCCTGGTAACCAAGCTAATGTAGGGCTTAAATTTAAGCTAGCAATATGGCTACCAGATTTAATGCTGAAAGTAGGCAGCTGACAACAGGTGTGGGGTGCATCGCAGGCGGCAGATAACGAACGGCCTATAGATAAATAGCTTGGCTGCGAATACATTGAAAAGCAGTCGTGGACCAAACTGTCCGGCACTGACAACAGTCGATAGTCTGAACGAGCACGTTGTCTGGTATAACGGCCGATAAGCGCGAGGCCTTGGCTGTAATGGCCGTGTGTGCTAAGAGAAGGTAACTAACTACAAATCCCGCTGCTGCCTTGTAGTGTGCTCCTCTTTAATAAAAGGCTAAGGGAGTAAACACTAACAAAAAATCAGGAGAGAGAGAGAGAGGCCCTTAGGCGACTACTGGTTGCACTACAATCATATTTCCGCATCTCCTGCGACTCTTCAGTGGTTAATGACGTGTGAACTTGTTTCTCCCTCTGCAACCAAACTATTGAGAGGAGTGGAGGAACATCCTTACTGGGCACCCATGTTCTAATATGGCCCCGGCACATCATAGAGTCTAGATATCTAGCATAACTTGCTGTTACGAGTGATAAGTCCCTCTAAATTGGCTAAGAGAGGGGCGCTACGGGCAAGGTTGATGGTGGAGCGGTGATTGGCTACCGTCCGCCTTTGTTTGGCGATCCCAAGCCAATAAGGTGCCAATCCGCCACATCTTTCTTCCTCGTTGGGTGCTCGAAGATAACTTAAACGCTGAATGATAGATGTACACTTGTACCCGTTGTGGGAAAAAATACCAGACTATTGGAACCTAGAATGTGAGAACATTGTGCCCCGGCATTGATAGTTCCGACATCCGTCACGGCGAAATTCGCCGCACTCGACTTATCGACAGGAAGCTCCATAAACTTGGACTTAACATAGTAGCCTTATAAGAGACCAGACTGGTTAATGGTGGATCCTTGAGGCAGAAAAATTACACTTTCTTTTGGCAAGGGCTTTCTGCGGAGAGACCCGTCAACATGGCGTGGGCCTTGCAATCCACAATCGCCAGCTTGGGTCAGTCACTACGCCGGTGGATTTGTCGGAGCGTCTCATGTCAGTGTGTATTGCTGGTGGATTTGCAACTTCTGTTTGTGCATATGCTCCAACCCAAGCGGCCTCACCGGAAGACAAGAGTATATTCTACGATGCCCTGAGAGGATTACTGAACGATATTCTACAATAAGACTATATTTACGTTTTAGGTGACCTTATTGCCAGAGCTGGTGGTGACAACACAGCATGGCCCTCAGTCTTCGGCAAATTTGGCATTGGAAATTTCAATGACACACACAGACAGAAAATATGATTGATCTGGGTGACAATCCAACCAGAAAACTATTCCCCTCTAGCAGAACAACAGCACACGGAACAGTTCCACAGGCCATAATATAAACACACTTGACCTCCGTAATGGAAACAGTCTACTCTGTCCGGCCGGCCGGTGCGTGGGAAACAACACACACACATTACAAATTACAGATTGCATTCTCCTATATACCCTTCATGGCTGTATCGGTCTGTATTGGGCGCATACCGGCGACCACGCGGGGAGGAATTAAAACAAACATCCACTTCGGGTGGACCCGGGAGACCACTCATAGTCACTGGGCAAGAAGAATTATATGAAATCAATACCCAAAAATTTTCGAACTAATTCACAAATGACCACGGAACAATAAACTTTACAGGCAAAAGCTTGACAGCAAACTGAATAAAATGAATTACACAACCAACAGACACATTTCAGACTTAGCTGGAACTGTCGGCTCTTCATTTTTCCTTTTTCCTCTTCTCTCATCTTCTTCCTTTATCTTATTTCCACTTCTCGATTTGTTTCTCCTGCTATATTCTACCCCCCTCCACTCCAAGGCTATCCCATCACCGTCCAGGGACTCTCTACCAAGCGTTTCCAAAGTCAACATCTCCACCAAGAACTTTCATCACCTGAAGATCTCAACTCACAGCCAACAGCAGAGCGAAAGAAGAAGAGACCAGCCATCCTGTCTGCGAACAGGATCGGCGCAAACAACCCACGCACCAACAAGAACACCACGTGCTCCAACGATAAACATCCCAGCGCACGACCGTCAAGATGTCACGACGCCAGTACTCGACGTCAAGACGTCCGCGGCGAAAAAAGAAGAATCAAGAACTAATGGAATATTTAAATGCTTAAGTACAAACTATTAAACTCATCCTGCCTTTAATTGCCTTTTCTCTCATTGGGTTCCTCGACGGTTCCTTTGTCGAGGAACCCAAAATATAAAGAAATTCAATGTCTGCTCGGAGATAAGAGGTGTCTGAGGGTTGGGACTGAAGAGCAATTACAGAGAGTACTACGCATGCGCATCTGATAGAATCAATTAGAGAAGTTCAGTTTCCGACGGTTTTCGAAGCTATGAAGAGGACTTTACACACAGAAAAGATGCAAGAAGAGCGTGACGTCACCTCGCAAAGATAGATCGTTAGGCCGCTGCTGTGCAATATACAGTATATATACAATCTGCCAAACAGTCTACATGTCCAGTATCAGACTCATTAGTCATGAGAGAGCGTACGCTGGAAATTCAATCTAAGTGTTCTGTTCTTACTATTGTGTACATGGTGGCATTAGTTTGTCTGAAAGACTTATGAGAATTTTAATGTATCTACTTATGAATAAATAAACGTATTTTTGTTCCTTGTATTGTTAGAATATATAATAGATTTGTACGTGCGAGTATTGGAGTTGGTAGTTGTCTGGGTAGTTTGTGCTGTACTGTTTTGTGATCTGTTTTGCCTTGTTGTCGTAGGACCGTGTGAAAAGACGAAAAAGGCTACATATGTACATACATCTACATATACATATAATCGACTATGTATCCCCATCTTTCTCTCTCGCTCTGTATCTGTGTGTGACCGTCTCATTACTTCTTATCTATCACTGAAGAAAAATTATTGAACTGAAATCAGGACGAGTATGCATGCATTACAAGCATTGCATTGTAGATACCAAAGGCTCCGGATTAGCTACTATAAAACACGCCATTTTTTCAGTTATTAGCTTTCTTCTCCTACACAGCCATGTCGATAAAATAGATAAAATAGAAAATGGAAGCTCCATATACATCTATGAAAAATATTCAGATTCTGATAATACCACGGGTACAACTGAAAAAATGAATTTTATTTTATAGATCCTGAGTTAAATCACTTTTAAATTAAGGAATTTCAACGGGTACTATCTGGGCCATATTATCGGTGGATAAAATACACAATGAAAGTTCTGTATACATCAATCAAAAATGTTCATTAAAGCACAATAATTCGTCGCAAATCTTTCATGTATTCATCTTTATAAAATCTAAACCGTGGAACTTCCACAGGAACTGTCTGGTATTAAATAAAATGCGTGCAGATGATAAAACTGTTTTACAGAATCGTGAGTGAATAAAACCGTGGTCTAACAACTTTGCTTTTGGATTTAGTTTGTTATGTACTTCTTGACTGAAGTTAGTAATATTTAATAAATTGATACATAATAGACTCACCCTTGGAGTAATTTATTCATGAAAAAAGTAGTAACATGGAATTAAACGATAAAATACTAAAAAAAACTTTCGAATACAATTTTTACTGATAACTTGTGCACTTTAGCAGCCTTTAATTCTCACTTTGAAATAAAGTCACTGTGAGTGTAGGAACTGCGTGACCTAGTCACACGAGGGAGTCCGATGTACGGAATATCACTGAGAACACTGCAGAATGAATGCGAGATTCCCAGTTCTTTGAATCTGTTCACAATTTATCGTGTAGTAAGTAACTGCTGCTAGGAAATTATTTAGAATAAAATAAAATAAGGCGATAGAACAAGCCATTTGGCCCATTGTTGGGTTGATAGCCAAGTCCCATGCCGTCCAAAGTGAAGGCATCAATCTTGCACGTATATTCCAATTACGTGAGTCAATTCAGTCACGGACACGCACTTCACTCACGTACAGAAATTTCAATCGCATGTATCACAATTATACACTGGCTCTAGGAGTTAGGGACATAGAATTAGTACGTTATAATACTGGGGGGTTTGTAATTCAATATTTGTCAAAACCATTTTTGAATGTGTTCACAGTGCCAGCAGAAACGATGTTTTCAGGCAGCTAGTTCCAAGTTACGGCAATTTTAACAGAAAAGAAGTTCATAGCGCAGGATATTTTGAAGTTTCGTATTATTAGTTTTTGGCCGTTATTTCTGGTTCGCACGTTACCGTCTTTTTCAAAAAGCCCTTCTAGGGTAACATCGTTAAGGCCGTTGAGATACTTTTAGATCTCAATGATTTGTTCTCGCAGTCTTCTTTGTTCTAGGGAAATAAGTTTAAACTGCTGAAGCCGTCTTTCGTAGCTGAGATTACGGAGTTCTGGAATTATTTTCATTGCTTTACGCTGAATTTTTTCCATTTTATTAATATCTCTTCGTACGGTAGGAGACCAAAGCTGCAGTGCATATTCCAGATGTGGCCAGACTAGCGCTTTATGGAGTGTTAATATTATGTTCTCTGACTTGTATGCAAAGTTTCGCGCAATGAAACTATGAATTGTGCTCGCGTTTCTGATATTATTTTCCTTTTTCTTATACTGTAAAGTAAAAACAGGGAGTCTATGTAGTATCATTGAGCCTCGCCACCCTTCATGTTGATATTTGCGTAAACAACACATGCACACGAAATAAAATTCGCAATTTATCCAAGCGTTTGTTTGAGTCTGCCTGATTCAGAGAGAAATATTTCACGGCTATTGAATGCACAAAATTAGCACCCATTTGTGTTGAATAGAATATTAAATCTCAGTGAAAAGTTCCCGATGTGGTGACTCGTTCTTCGGGCTTGAAATGAGTGGCTCCGAGGTACGGCGGTGGCAGCCAAGCGCTACCATGAATATGTAAATGTCATCTTGAGCGATTTTATGCATTGTTTGGACAACTTTAGAAGGAAGGAGACCACCCTCACACAAAGTGAAGCGACGATAAGAGTTTTTGTACCTGATTTTTTACTGCGGCAGAGGGATGCGTACCAGTTACTGTACTGATGCAGAGTAATGTGTACCAGTTACTGTACTGCAGCAGAGTAATATGTACATGCTACTGTAGTGCAGCAGAGTAATGTGTACCCGTTACTGTAATGCAGAGTAATGTGAAGCGGTTGTTGTACTGCTGCAAAGTAATGTGAACCTGTTACTGTACTGCTGCAAAGTAATGTGAACCTGTTACTGTACTGCTGCAAAGTAATGTGAACCCGTTACTGTACCGCTGCAGAGTAATGTGTACCAGTTACTGTACTACTGCAGAGTAATGTGTACCTGTTACTGTACTGCTGCAAAGTAATGTGAACCTGTTACTGTACTGCATCTTAGTAATGTGCATTCGTTACTGTACGGCATGGACTTGGGTACCCACTGCGTATCAACCCAAGAATGGGCCAAACAGCTAGTTCCTATTCCCTTATTCTATTTGACTAGCATACTCCTGGTGCTGTTTATATCATACCTGTTATGCCTCATGCTCTAGAAATTTTAAGTTAAACTGAATGATAAACTGTAAAGCCCACACAGTATTGGGAAATTTCTAAATGACGATGCTCTCTTTTTCAAATTTTTGTTTTTTCTGTCTGAAAACCTTCGGTTGAACTGAAAAGTGCGAGTTTAATACATTCTGACACTCCAATTAAGAACTACCTGTTGTAAATATTAAAAACTAACGAAGAAGCAGAAGATTAAATGTATAAATAATTTTGAATGAGTACTTCAGAAAGGTCTCGGAATTGCTGCCATCGACTGCTAGGGTACAGTGCTAGGATATAGTGCAAGGATATAGTGCTAGGATATAGTGCTAGGATATAGTGCTAGGATATAGTGCTAGGATATAGTGCTAGGATATAGTGCTGCGGTACAGTACTAGGGTACAGTGCTAGGATATAGTACTAAGGATATAGTGCTAGGGTGCAGAGCTAGGGTAGAGTGCTACGGTGCATTATTGTGGATTTCATTCCACTTTTGTACTTAATTTAGTTTTAAACAAAAAATAAAACTCTGGAACGAACTTAATATCCATACATGAGTTCGCGCCCCTGCATTTCCTTGTCCTACACCAATCACGCACAGGCACTAGACTGGAGATACAGCACATAAAAAAAAGAGTAAATAGGTTTGGTAAGTCAAACAACTCCACGCGATTCTACGAGTGATCTTTGGTGTCATTTAATATCAGTTAATGTCATTAGTATCAGTTGGTGGCATTTACTATCATTTGGTGTCATTTAGCATCAGTTAATGTCATTAGTATCAGTTGGTGTCATTAGTATCTTGATATCATAAATGTCAATTGGTGTCAGTTGACATACCATGGTATGAAATGATTCAGTCAAAGTCAATTGGTATCATTTGATATCCACGGTTTATAGCATGGGCTGAGCAGCCCAAGAATAGACCAAACGGCTTGTTTCTGTTGTCATATTCTATTTTATTTTATGCTATTCTATTCTATTTCATTCTATTCTATTCTATCATAAGGCATTAAATGATGTCCGCTGATATGATGTCAAGTCATGCTTGAAAAATGGAAATCAAGTTTTCAAATGATTTAATTTTTAATTCCACCAATTTGTTGTGTGTAGCCTAGTCAAGCGGGCTGTGGACATTCAAATTACTTTAATTAAACAAGTCAGTCAGAAGTGACCGAGTCCGTCATGTTAGGCAGACAAAATTGTGCTGTAGTAAATTAAAGAAATTAAGCTAAAATTGAGTGCAGTCCTGCCATTGCTTATGAAAACTCGTGTAGATCAGCAGCTTTTGTTGTTGGTGACTTTGTTATTGGAGGCCCAGAACACTGATCAGTTTGCACTCGGCTGGAAAACTAAGCAAATAACAATGAATATTGAAGACTAGACAGAAAACATTCAACAGTAAAACTAAGCAAATCTATACTATAATAAGGGCCGCGTCCGTCCGTCTGTCTGTCCGTGTGTCACACTCTTCTAATCGATAGCTTTGATAGCAACAAGGATAAAGCTTAAGAAATACAAGAAACTATTCTATTGCATTATTTTCCTGTGGCAATTCAATTCCCTTTCACTTGCATTACGGTATCCAGAATACACAATCGGTTTATTTTTACAAATAGAAATTTTCTTTGGAGCTTTTTCTACTGAAATTCATCATGATGCTTTGATATTTTTAATTGATAATACGAAAAGAAATGTTTTAAATTAGTTTGACCAGTAACCTGGCTACCACTTAGTATAAGACCAAAGATTTTGGAAATTGAGTTATTGTTTTCGGAATTGTGATTTTTTGAAAATAGTTTTAAAAAGGTACCTTACTTATGGGCCACCCCGTATAATAGACGCTCTTGCGGATTTAGATAAGAGGAAATTTCGTAGGGTATACATGTATTGTAAGCATTGTATTGTGGATATCAAAGGCACATCCATCAATGGGGAAACTCTCGCAAAGCGCGCGTCCACTGGCAAATTAAAATGAAAAATTTAGTAAAAACTGTGATTTTTCACGTGTGGATCTAGTAACAATAAATATTGAAGACTAGACAAAAAACATTCAACAGTAAAACTAAGAAAATAAAAATGAATGTTAAAACTAGACAAATAACACTGAACGGGAAAACTAAGCTAATAAAATTAAGTATTGAAGACTGGTCAGGTAACACTGAACTAGAAAGGTGAACAGATAAGACAGTGCAGTGAAGACTTGACAGAGAAACCAGCACAAATAAGACTTCACAGATAAAACTAAATAAGGAAGGCTGAACCAATACAATCGAATACGTAAGGCCAAACTGGAAAAACTATACAAAAAAAAATAGAAAAGACTAAACAGCGAAAACCATGCCAATAAGACCAGTAAGACTGCTAAACAGGCAAGACTATGCCAATACAACCGGACAGACAAGACTAAACAGGCAAGACTATGCCAATAAAACCGGACAGACACGACTAAACAGGCAAGACTATGCCATTAAGACCAGACAGACAAGACTAAACATGGAACACTGTACTAATAAGACCGGACAGACAAGACTAAACAGGCAAGACTATGCCAATAAAACCGGACAGACACGACTAAGCAGGCAAGACTATGCCAATAAGACCGGACTGACAAGACAACATGGAAGACTGGGGCTCTGAATGATGGAATTGGAGAGCGATGAGGCTGCTGAGGAATTATTCTGGTATGTCTTCTGCCTCAGATTTATGGCAGATGAGACAAAGAATTATGGATCCAAGTATGCATAAATATGGGCTTTTAAGCATACACAAAAATTTCTTACGAGACTCATGTTCTTGCAGCCAAAAGTCAAAGTCAAATTGTAGTGCGATGTTATACAGAAAATTCAAGTTTAACCTGAAAATAAATTAGTGCATCTCTTTCTAATGATATCAATATATATAACGCCATGAAACATATATATGTTTTATTTATTTGTATATTTAAATGTCTATGTATGTATTTTGTATGATTAAATTAAAAAATCTCATTAGTTTTGACGTAACATCGACAGTTTTTTAGTTACTCTTAATTCCATATTTTCCTTTATTCACACAACCTTTCTCTACAGCAATATGTTGGTTCAGTGTATTTCAATATTGTAAGGATAATTATACATTATTTAATGTTTTCATACACTGAAAGAAATTTAGGAAATACAATGTTAGCTAAAAGAGAAGAAAAAATACAACTCTGCTCTGTGAATGCTTTGATACCTTTTCTCTTACGATTAGAAGTGCTTAAACGATCGATATTTTCTACATTGGATATTTTCACATTTTCAGACTAGAGACCAAATATAATTTTCCATCATAGCAGTATTTCATCGTCTTTGATATCTTCTTTCCATAGTTGCGATGTCTTATTAAATCTATGACCATGCTCTTCACTGACAACACCCAAGTTTTTGGAGAAGAAATCGAGGTGAGAATGCAAAAAATGAACCGTCAATGACACACGACAACCAAGCTTCCTGAAGTTTTAAATAAGCTTTGCTACCAGTTGTTTTTAATTATAATATTTATGAATTCCTGGGAATTCACGAACTACGTCGCGAAATGCACACCAAGCGTTGTTTTCAACTTTTGTCATCGCTGTTACCAGTTTCTCCAACTTCAACATTGTTTACCTGGAGTCTAACAAACATACCACCCTTTATCTCAGCCTCAGATAGCTTTAAACATGAGACAAATTTCTTGAAAAGCTTCCCCTATAAAATCTAAAGCCTTTACAAACTGTTTACCCAACCCTAGTTTAATATGAAGTGGGGGCAATAAGATTTTGTTAGAATCTACAAGAGGCTGTCTGAGAACATTTAATATTCCTGGGTGCAATTCCACCCGTGAAGGCTAATGAACTTTCTTATAATGGTCATCATCAGCTCTGCTGTCCCATAATCAAAGAAAACATGAATACTTTGTGAATCCTCATCAATGAAGATATCATCAATGCAAGACAACAGTCGTACAGAAGATTCAAACGATACCAAACAGAACCCCCATCGTCAAGAACATATCCACACCTGCAAGGCTGTTAAGCTAACGATAAAATCTACCAAACGAAATAAAGAAATTACAGTTGTAGCACAAGCTAAAACTAACCCAAAAAGCTTCTACAAATATGTAAACGACAGACTACTCAAAAAAGGCACTATTGGACCACTGATCGATTCTGAGGGCTCAACCCAAACAAACAACAAAAACAAAGCCACAATTCTTAATACATACTTTACTTCTGTGTTAACTCACGAAGACTTAACTGAAATCCCTCAACCTCGTGCTTTAAATACTCAGGAAATCCTGTCAGATGGCGTATTTACAGTAGACGAGGTAGAGAAACAGCTCAGCATTTTAAACCCATACAAGTCAACCGGACCCGACGGCCTTGGTCTCCAGATACTCAAAGAAACAGCTGAAGTATTAAATGAACCCTTAATAAACATCTTCAACCGATTACCTGAAACTGGGATGGTTCCGGAAGATTGGAAGCTGGCAAATGTCACTCCTATTTTGAAAACAAACACCTAATAATTATCGTCCAATCAGTCTAACATCTGTCATCAGCAAAACAATAGAAAAATTACTTAAAGTCCGTATAACAGACCACCTTAATGACCAAAATCTTATTACAGACACCCAGCACGGTTTCAGAGAAAAACGTAGCTACCTGACAAACCTCCTTGACTTCTTTGGCGAAGTTAACCGCATATACGACCGTACAAAAGCGGTAGACCTTGTATATCTAGACTTTCAAAAAGCCTTCAACAAAGTTCCCCATGAAAGACTCCTGGCCAAAGTGGAAGCGCATGGAGTACGAGGCAAATACTCCCGATGGGTGCGAAACTGGCCCACTGGTCGCACTCAACGAGTGGTGATTCGATCATGCAATGATTCAACGCTTGTAACATCAGAAGTCCCTCAAGGGGATATTCTAGGCCCGCTCCTCTTCATCATCTACATCAACGATCGTGATGTCGGAATCATCAGTAAAATCAACAAATTCACCGATGACACGAAACTCTGTCACAGAGCATTGGCCGAAAGGGACAGAGTAACTCTCCAATCAGACCTCAACCGTCTGCTACAATGGACCGAAACCTGACAAATGTGCTTCAACATCGATAAATGTTCAATAATGCACGTTGGTGCAAATAACCGACATTTCAAACACACGATGTATGACATACCCATTTAAACAGTTCAGCAACAAAGAGATCTAGGTGTCATTGTCACTGAAAATCTCAAACATGACAAACAATTGGAAAAAAGTGTCAAAAATGAGAGCAGGATTCTTGGTTTCATTGCGCAAAACTTTGAATACAAGTCAAAGGATTACCGCTCTATAAAGTGCTAGTCCAGCCTCATTTAGAACATGCAGTGCAGCTCTGGTCTCCTACCCTACGAAAAGATATTAATAAAATGGAAAAAATTCAGCGGAAAGCAACGAAGATGATTCCAGAACTCCGCAATCTCAGCTACAAAAGACGTCTTCAATGCTTTGAAGTTATCTCCCTAGAACAAAAAAGCCAGCGAGGACAACTTATTGAGACCTTTAAGTATCTCAACGGCCTTATTAATGTTACCATGGAAGGGCTTTTCGAAAGAGACTGGAACGTACGAACCAGAAATAACGGCCAAAACTATTACTGCCATGTTATCGGTAGATAAGATACAGAATGGGAGTTCTGTTCATATATATTTATGAAAAATATTCATTTGAAACGTAAATCTTCAATACATTTATTTTTAAAATAATTTTAAATTGGTTAAATCTAAATCGTGGAATTCTCACGGGAACTTTATTCTTAGAATAAACAACTATTTTATTACTAAACAGCTCCCGTGGAAATTCTACGATTTAGATTTGACGAATTTGAAAATATAAAAATGAATGTATTAAAGATTTACGACGAATTATTATGTTTTAAATTAATACTTTTAAAATATATAAACAGAACTTCCATTCTATATCTTATTTATCGATAACATGACTTGGATAGTACCAGTGGAAATTCTGCAGATCAAAAGGGGTAAAAATAAGAATCTATGTCATAAATTACATTTTTCAGCTCTATCCGTGGTACTCTCAGAACCGGAATATTTTTCATGGATACATACAGAACTTTTATTTTGTATCTTATTTACATATAACATACGCGTGTAGGAAAAAAGCAAATCACAGGAAAAAATGACGTATTTTATATTGAACTAGAGCTTGTGGTATCCACAATACAATGTTTATAATATGTATGTATACCCGTACTGATTTCACTTCAATAAATTTTCTTCAGTAATAGATGGAAAGTAATGGGACGGACACACACAGTTAAAGAGAGAAAGAGATGGAGATACACTATCCCTTAAATAT
>VCRD01005809.1:0-12502 GCA_006783055.1 Trinorchestia longiramus
GAAACGACGTGAACCTTGAAAGAACGGTTGCCATGCTCATTTATTTGCGGAATGAAAGGTTTGATCTTACAGGCTTCTAATTTTTTACGAGCAATAAAGTGCCAACTTTTATTGTCGTATTTTGTCACAAGATATATTGTGGAGTACAGCCTCGACTGCCTCCTCACCCGATTATCTTTGTTTTAATCTCCTTGTCGTTACAGACCAGATACAACAAACACTGAACTGGTTTCCTTCTAACAAGGATGTACCGCGCCAACGACTGTATAATGGAACACGATTTTTAACTTTCATTACCCCGACCATGAATAATTCCCAATTCGAGAATTATAAATTCTTATTTAGCAAGTGAAAATAAATGGACCCTAAACAAAGCATTCATGGTTAAACGGCCAAAAGAACTGAATTCTTTCTACGAACAGCTATTGTACTCCAGAGAAAACCTTAATTAGACTGTCACAAGATATATTGTAGAGTACAACCTAGGTTGCCTCTTCACCCGATGACCTTGCTTTTGATCTCCTTGTCGTAATACACCAGCAACAGTAACAACTACACTGATTTCCTTCAAACAAGGATACAAAATAAACGAGATCCGCTCCATTCAAAATGGCTTACATTTTCAGAGTACCAGTGATTCAACTTTTCTGCAGCATTTGTCTATTTATTTGGCGCATAACAAGAAACATGCCGAAGAACAATACCTTTCGGTGTAGATCTATCGGGAGACAATGTTGGTACCTAAAGTTGCTTCTACTGAATGCTATAAAAGATCAATTGTACTAATGTTAGCAGAGCGCTCATGAACGAAAATTAAAAGCTCGTAGTGAATGCTAAAACACTAGAATCAATTTACCCTCTGATAGACCCTCTTAATCATAAACATTAAAAGGAACACGAGAGGGAGTTGTAATTGCGTAACACACGATAAGCTAACGAAAATGGACATGGAAACTCGGGTACTTGAAATTCCTGTTATAATGAAGCCACTCCCCGTAACAAAATGCAACTGTTCATTGCCCTCTCCAGTAAACGCAAATTGAATTTTACTTTTTCCGAAACACAAAAGGTAAGTACAATAACTTTAGTTTTCTCCCTAATGAGAGCTGCGATGTCAATCACGAAACAATACGCATGTGAACCAGAAATATCTCAATAAAACCTTGTCACAAGATTAATTGTGGAGTACAACCTGGACTGCCTCTTCACCCGAAAATCTTGGTTTTTATCTCCTTGCTGTAAAATAGACCAACGCAAGCGTACTTGCACTGGTTTCCTTCAAACAAGGGCATTAAGAAGAAAACCATATTTCACTGAACGTGTTCAAATCAAATTGTATCCTGTATATTCAAGCAAAACTGCCAAATGAACCATACAAAAAACGTTTAAAAGATAAATTGCAAGAAAGCAATTCGGAACATTTTAGCCATTTAGGAAAAAAAGAGAAAAATGAAGGTGTAAATTAAAAATCAGCTAAAAATGGATGCGACGAATAAATTAAGGTAGCTGAGATGAAGTCGATTACAGACACGGACGAAAACACGAGTACGGTATACTGACATACCCCACGAGAGTTTAAGACGTGAAAAGAGGAATATCTTGCAACTCCGCCCACGACAGGTTATGTAGGTGATTTCGCCGAGTGATAATTGAGATATTGTTACTGCCAAGCACTCACGAGACACTATGTTTGACATAGTGTTCATTCCCGCCAAAGAGGAGCGTGTGGATGGCCGAGTCCTGAATAATAAGCACTTCAAGAAGTCTTGAACATGCAATGATGAACAAGCTCTTCAAAAAGTGTCAATACGAGCTGACAATTTATAGTCTACCGAGTAGCTATGAAGACTAATATTTGTTAAGATAGTTAATGTGACACGAACAAAAAATAAATGGGTGTCGAATGTCGAAACTCTTCCTAAAAAAAGACGCAAAACCAACACAAAGCGAAGACAACTTCAGAGTTCAGCAGAAACGACATGAACCTTGAAAGAACGGTTGCCATTCTTATTTATTTGCGAAATGAAAGGTTTCATCTTATAGGCTTCTAATTTTTTACGAGCAATAAAATGCCAACTGTTATTCTCGTATTTTGTCACAAGATATATTGTGGAGTACAGCCTCGACTGCCTCCTCACCCGATTATCTTGGTTTTAATCTCCTTGTCGTTACAGACCAGATACAACAAACACTGAACTGGTTTCCTTCTAACAAGGATGTACCGCACCAACGACTATATAATGGAACACGATTTTTAACCTTCATTACCCCGACCATGAATAATTCTTAATTCGAGAATTATAAATTCTTATTTAGCAAATGAAAATAAATGGACCCTAAACAAAGCATTCATGGTTAAACGGCAAAAAGAACTGAATTCTTTCTACGCACAGCTATTGTACTCCAGAGAAAACCTTAATTAGACTGTCACAAGATATATTGTAGAGTACAACCTAGGCTGCCTCTTCACCCGATGACCTTGCTTTTGATCTCCTTGTCGTAATACACCAGCAACAGTAACAACTACACTGGTTTCCTTCAAACAAGGATACAAAATGAACGAAATACACTTTTTAAGTAGGCAGACAATCGTTGTTTAAAGACTTTAAAAAGATTTCGGTTCTTACTGAACTTTAGATGATGAAATTGATATACAGGATTGTCCTTGCTTCGTATGTTTTCAGCAGTTTTCAAGAGTTTTGAGTTCCTTTTCGTATGTGACACGCAAAAAGTTTTAGTTGTAAGCAATATATACCGTAAACCAATATACCATAAGTATACAGCGCAGTCTGTATCAATTGTTAACTAGCATCAACACTCCTAGAAAGAAAGCCTTAGCTGATTTTTATCATATTATTGGGACCTAAACTTTCCACAGAGTGCATCTTGTATTCTGAGATTCAAGCAAAATAAAATATTAGAATCAAGAGATGAAAAATCAAAATAGACTTGAAACTTACATCGTGGTGAATACTAGGCTAAAATTTACATAGACTTGAGCTTTCTTCGCCGTCAATGCACAGTTATTTCCCCCAAGAAAAGATCTCTTCATCGAATAATCTATACATAGATCTTGCACGCTACAGATGTGTTTCAATGATGTATCTAGCTACTTTTGTTAACAAGCGTGGTGTAGATACGTTAACTATTTTTGTAAGCCATAATTTATCGTAGTTACCGATACTACATCCCAAAAGAGCTACCAGATCGAAAAGCAGTTAAAAGCTCGAGTTACGTTTAGGTTAACTGAATAATAAGTGACAATATCAGGCACAAATAAAGAATGTACAACACTGGACTACTGTAACAAGATAGATTGTAGAGCACAGCCTCAGCTACCTCTTCACCCGTAAATCTTGTTTTTAATCTCCTTGCCGTAAATAAACCATGAATATAATTAAACTGGTTTCCTTCAGGCAAGGACGCAACTCTGGTCACAATGGTTTACGATTTGAAAATTAGTTTTCTACTTCAGATTATTCCCAAGTGAAAGATTATTTTGGTCAGTTGATTTTTTTGTATAGTTTTTGTTTCTTTACTTCCGAACCTCATCAAATAAAAAACACTGGAACGCTACCACAAACCCGTCTATCAACTTTGATTTCGTAGTTGGCACTTCATCTTCGTTACACGAGCTCTATTTTGCGCCTTTTCATAATTGTTCCTCAAATTTGCATAATTGGTTGCTGAGCGCGTGAGACCATTCTGACGTCAACAGTTCAAGTGTGTTGTACTTTGCTTCGTACTCTATACATACCATTCACGTAATATTCTTTAACAATCCTAAATAATATTCTACAAACCTCTAGATATAAAACAATCGGTCATTATATCAATACAAATGTTGCATTACAAATATTTTGTGAAGCATTAAAATTTTAACAATGTGCGTAAGTTCCAAATATTCAACTTTCCTGTGTACCGACACCATGACATTCGGACTCGGCACAAAAAAGTGATCGACAAAGCAATGTTCGCACACTAGCTTTGTGCCTGTACTGCTCCGACAATCTCAACTGAGAATGAAAACACGAACAATGATATAAAACTTCATACATACAACAGCTTATAAAAGTGTCACAAGACAGATTGTGAAGTTACAGCCTCGGCTGCCTTCTCACCCAAAGATCTTGTTTATTTAATCTCCTTGTCGTTAACAGACCAGAAACAGTAAGACTGCGTTGGTTTCCTTCAAACAAGGGACTATAGATAGCAAAACGTATAAAAACTTACCGGAAAGCAGGGGAAAGGTGGACGGACATATTGCGATGCCTCTTTTCGAACCTGCACGCAAGATCAGTCAACATAAAATACAAACTTAGCACTAAACAAGAAGTCATTGAATTTATTACTAGTCGAAGCCTAATTATTTACAGGACTTGCTTTCAACGCTTTTAACCCAAATTGTGAATCAATTTGCTCCCTCCCCATACCTAATTCCATCACCAAAAAATTCAATGCATTCAAAATGGAAAATTTCGATTAAGAACATCTAAAAAAAATTATTCTCAACCCCAAGAACTATTTGCCATCGCAAAACGGAAGATCAACCGACGAAAGTTTATAAAGGTGAGTAATTTCCTTACTATGTAACCTTGAAAAAACAGAACGAACGGCCTCAGTTGCTGAGTGTGTAATACATAAAAATCATAATCGTTACCTTCCCTTAGCTGTATGCTTAATTAAGCTCGTGTTGTGTAACGTAAGCTAGTGGTTTGGTTGGCCAGCCGAGTGTATACACAATAACATGAGACAAAAACAAAAATTAATGTACAGTACAAGTCTTTTTAACCGGCGCCCACGGGACCTTTGCAGTTGCCGGTTAACAGAAAATGCCGTTATTTCAGGCGATCCCTTGAAACCTTTTATATCACACAAGTAACCACAAACAATTCATAGCCACGCTAGACATAAAAGGAAAACAATATCAATTGCCGGTTAAAAGGAATTCTACTGTAATACTGAGTATAGTACCAACCTGTTGTATTTCTTAACAAAGTGAAGGTAATCCCTCCTGATAACAACAGTGCGGGTCATCTTCATCTTGATGATGACGCCAGTGAGAATGCGGCCGCGGATGCTTACATTGCCAGTGAACGGACACTTCTTATCGATGTACGAACCTTCAATCGCCTGCAATGATGAACAATTTTAATGATGTGTTAATATCATGCAAAACTAATTCTATTTTTGAACTGCATTAACAGCAGTATGTGATACCTTTCCTCATAAAACAGAAATATTGAAGGGAATTCTCATCAATGAAGCATTTCCCAAACTCCCAATAACAGCATACAATAGCGTCAGTTAAAAACAACTATTATTCTTGCCAAGTCGCATAAAATCATGACTAGGGCCAACAAAACTATCATTCATTTGTTTTTAGGCCCATTCCTATTTAGGTGAGCTTGAAGAATTTTTGTATGCATTTTTTAACAACTATTAACTCATGCGTGCTTGGTTTGCAACTTTAGCTGCACTTAATTTTAAGTCTGTTACACATGTCCCTTTAACGTAACGTTCAAGTTAACGTAACGTTTTAGTGTAATGAAATGCATTTGTTTCTAAGGTCACATTATCAACACTTCAAGACTTAATAAGAGTATCAGATGTGATGGAACATCAACAGCCTTATTTCTATGCAGCAACATAACCTAGTTTTGTCATAATTTGGAATTGAAACTAAGCAGCTAAAAAATTAAGGACAAAAGAATCTGTATTCCATCTACACACATCTAAACTGGCTACTTTTTAGACATGATTAAAAGTATTCTTCATTACACAACAATATTGCCACTCCTAACAAAACCGTAGGACTAAAACAACAAAAAATATAGATATTTAGATAGTGTAGGCTATGGCTGAACCCTAACTTTCTTTCTCAATCAAGTAATGTGACATTGTGAGGTCATGAAGACCTTTCTTTGCTCCCTTGAAACAAATTTTAAAACATTCATCACACTGAATGCATGATGAACTTTGTACTGCACAAATGAAAAGTATTCTATCAGTGTCTCATGACACTTCTTTCTCTGAATGACTGGTAACCTCCTTGCAAAAAAAAATTCAGATCTTATCTTCTACTTCATAGCTACACTGAGAGGACTCCAGATGGAAGTTTTATGCAATCCAATGAACATTAATTCTAAAACCTTGAACACAAAAATTCAACATAACCTCACCTCACGGGGAGTTTTGAAGCCAAGACCAACATTGCGCACGTAGCGCTTTGCTGACTTCTTTTTCAGCTGCCCCTTAATCCACTTAGGCTTGGCATTGAGAAAAACTGTAGGCTGCTTCTGGAACGACTTCTCTGTCTGGAAAACAATCAAATGTTACAAATAACATTCTAGAGTACAAAATTAGATAATACTTAACATTTTCACAATCAGCTACACAAACCAAATTCAGCTTAAATGAAGAGGTCATTCACAGAATAAAACAGAAACCTAATTTGAATACAGGAAATGTTCTGCAGCAGTTGTAAATGAAGCCAAGGCAATGAAACAGAACTGACAACAGCTAGCAATCAGTTAATATTATGAAGGCTATCTAAATCATGTTCTTATAATATTGACAGTCAAGCAAGAAACATAACATGATTAGTAGAAAGCCATAAAATGATTCCACTTCTTTTTGTAGAATGATAAGCAAATTCAGATTTTTCTACTTCTTAATGCACAGACTATGAAAATCATTTCAAAGTTTATTCAATTGGCTTGTCCTTATAAACTTCATAACAGATCAATTGTGCAAATTCATGAAGGACATGGAAATAAATTATACTTCATTCCTACTATTACAAAATTGAGATCAGTTTTAACATTAGTAGAAACAAATCCCATATTCACAGCAATAAAATACACTGCATATAACAAATTGCACCAATTTATCAGATAGCTATTCTAATACAGAGGAACTACTGCTGCTTTAGGTTTTCAATGATACTTAATAGTTCTCATAATGAACTATACTGTTTGAACTACAGGATATTATTAATGGTAACATTTTCAAATTTTCATGACAACTCATTTTTAAATGCTTTTAACAATCCTGTATAATTTCAAACAACTTACATTTTTTAAGGTCATACTAATCAGATGTATATCTTACTGCTTTCACCAATATCAATGTATATACAGTAGAAGTCTTTTAACCGGCACCCATGGGACTTAGCAGTTGCCAATTAATATCACCCAAGTACCCACAAACAATTCATTGACACACTAGACATAAAAGGAAAACAATAATTGCTTCAAGCAGTTAAAAAATAAAACAATGAATTAATATATAAAGGAATTCTTCTGTATTGACATCTGCTGGAGATTCTTTTTAGATATAAAAGAATCTTTACTAAACTATACAATATCCTTTTTGCAATAAATACTAAAATCTAAAAATTACATATGAATTTCAGAGCATAAATGTTACATGTAAAAAGATTTACAATGAAGTGAAAACTTCAGAGCACACATTATAATACAGTTGTCAATTTAGATGAAACTTCAAATGTGGTCAGTCATGGTAAGTAGAAGCACGTCTACATAAGGTGCATTCAACAAAAATATGAGTCATACTGAAGTTAAGACTCACAAGCTCAGTAGGGTTATTTCACAAGGATATCACCTATCATTTTTGGTGTACATACTAAAAGTACCTACATTGACAGCACTGATATATATTCATGCAGTAAAATACAGATTTTCTTCATTGGTAACAACTACATCACATGGCTTATATTTTTGCCATCTCTTCACACTAGTCCAGTTCCAAGACTTGTCCACTGTTTATAATCAATTCAGCTAGGGGTACATTTAACAGATTTTGTTCATCTTACTGGCACAACTAAGACAAAAATTGCCATTTTCTCAGCCTAGTGAGAAGTAGAATATGTATCACAAGGATGAAAACACAGCAGGAATAAAAGAGGGGACAATATCAGCAACTGGTTCCTAAAATTTCCTATCCCTCATGTTAAGAGAATAGGGAAAGAAACTTACCAACTTATCTAAATAGACCAATGGAACCAGCATTGCAAAATTAACTAGTAGTACACCAATAACTTCATTGGCAAAAGAAATCACTGATGAGCATAGAAAAGAACTTCAGTGAATCCCACTAAGGAAGTTGAGAAATTCTCCGTGTATCCTACCACCTCCCAGAAAAATTGCTCCAGTGTCCTAAACAGATATGCTGTCATGACTTCTCATTCCATTTGTATGCTAGTGTCTTCAAGCTCATTGTCTTCAAAATACTGCTGTTCAATTGGAACAAGAAGAGTAACCAGAAGTTAAACACTAACATGTCACTCAGTTCACAATACACTATTTAATAATAATAATATTTAAATTTAATACCAAAATGAAAGCCTAAATAAAAGCTTTGCACACAAGATCTTGACAAAAACAATAAGCATCAGAAGCAGATGAGATATTCTTGTCATCACAGGAAAAATTTCCCCCTGAGCAAATAGCTGACAATTTGCTCTTTTTAGATAACAGTCTTGCTCTTTTTAAGATAACAGTTAAGCTTAAAATCAATTAACTTAATGAAAAGTCCCTCATATGAACAATTATTAACATGTATCTTGGGTCAGATGTGTGGAAGCAAATCTTTAAGAACTCTGGGCCAGCATTTCCTCACCAGACACTGCTGGTGAATTTTCTCATAATGGTTACACCCTCAACACTCACTATAAGGCCCAATATTTAAACTAATGATTTTAGAATATATGCAATTTGAAAATCATCACCACTCAAGTATCATCCTCATACAATGAAAAATGCAATAATTTTTGACACTTAAATGTGTGGAAGTTATTCAATGCAATATTTATTACTTTAAAGTAACTAGCATTCAATATTTTTAACTGTTTATTTGAATCTTTAATTAATTGCACATAAGCTAGAATCACTACATGTGCATAGGATCTACAATCCAATGCAACCCAAATGAAGTTTAGTAATTGCTACAAGCATAGAATATTCAACAGTTTGGTCTGTTTAGTTCCATGTCCTTTCTAAAATGAGCTTTCAATGCAAGCATAAATTCAACAGCACACAATCTTGAGTCTTAACAGGATCACAACAGCAGCTTAAATAATAAAAGGTTTTATTAATAAACTTAAGATCATTAGTGGGTGTAAAAGAGTCAGTTTATAAAATAATCCTAATTTCAGGCACACGATAAGGCCGAAATTGTCCAAAATTCAATAGCGCACGAAGTAAGGTACCTCAAATTCAAATTATATTTTAAAGCATCTAATCCTTAACTAATTAATAGCTGTTGCAAGGTCTCCTTCACATTGCTAATACAGTTCAGTGCAAACACTGAAATCGAAGATTTTAAAGAAGTTTTTGAAGTTCTGCTTCAGCACAACTGCAATTAGATCTAACAAAGACAGCCACTTGTCGCGGAAAATATTATGAGACCAAATATTAACCAAAACCCATAACTAACATTAAGCCATGTAATACTTCACTACACAAAAATTACAGTCAATACTTCTACACAAACTAAAATTCACCTGGGTCTCCATGATGAACACTCGATCACCACCACACTTAAAGAACGCACATCTCAACTACAACTGATCAAATGGTTCTAGGAGAATTGCCACATTGGACTTGAGTTCACTCAACAACCAATTTTCCTCCGGATGATAGAGAATTTAAAAAATTATAACCAGACCATTAAATTTAACCTAATATGAAAATCACTATGAATATTCATGATATTTTTGAATAAAAGAATTGCTGATTAAAAATCATACAATAACAACTGGTCGAAATATGACATTGATATAATAAAATCTTTTTTACATGCAAACGAATAATGTGTTATCGATATAAATTACAGAAGACGTTTATAAAACTTTACCAACTTCTTACAGAGTTAGAATTGTCCATATATGTATGACATTCACGATACAGCTGCAATAAAAATGAAGTTAACGTCATCTAACGAATTTAGCAGACCAAGTCATACTATTCTATTTTTTACTTTCAACTATAGATGATCAGATTGCATTCTTTATTTAGATGAAAGCAATTTAACATGACACTATTAAATTTCATGACTTGGACTTCAATTCAATTTAAATACGTACAGTGCATATAAATTGTAATTTTGATAATATATATAAAGGCCACAGATACATACGTTCGTTTAAATAGTGTCGGTAAAATTTGTTATTAAATTTATATAGAACATCGAAAAAACATGTCAGGTAAATATGTATAAGCCATTCTACATATTCGGGTTTTACATAGGGTATGGAATAATAACAATATGATTTATTCGGTTTACAAATCGTGCAACTGAATAATGGGCTATTTCATAACTTTTTTCGTTAGCACGTTATTGGAATATTCAGTATAATATAAGACTGAAACTAAAAATATCTCCATAGCACCACAGTCTTTTACTGGAATTTTGAAAATGATCATTTTTTGAATTAATACAAACGTTTCAAATGAAAGTGAACAAGTGCACTTTAATATTTTAGCGTAACACACACTGGTTTAAAAAAAAATGAGCCAAGAGGATTTTTATCATTTATTGTAGAAAATTGGACAACTGAGTGCGAAAAACCGTAGTACAAAAACAGTAAAGAACAATTCAACAAGCCAAGAAATCTTAACAACACGTATTACAACTTATCATTAATATAAATTGATTTTTCTTTAGATTTTTCAAACATTAGATTTGTTTGAGTATGCTCTCCACCAGCTTAAAATATGGTGAGGAATAAACGTTATTCCACTGGTTCGGCAAGGTTCCCCTTAGCTTCTCTTTGTAGGAATAATGTTCGCCTGAAAATACATGATAAATTATTGACCAAATATTCTCTATTAGATTCAAATAAATGCTTTGACGTAGCGATGAAGTGTCTTTCAGAATGAGACAAATGTCTTACTGTCAGGGAAGTTTTTTACTTAACAAGGGAATCTTTGGCACACTTTCTTTCAACTGAGTCAAAATTTTTTCATTCTTCTTGATATGGTAATTCTTGATAGTGTGCTCCCGTTCGTTGTTTTAAACTCTTTTAAGTGGTTCACAAAGCTTTTCTTTTGATGCTCAAAACAGACATTTTTAGCCTGTGGTCATCCTGACCTGGTGAGGCTTTAGGGAACGTTAAATTTTTGTAGTAATTATTTCGTGGGTGATGTTCTTCGAGGGAAGTTGGAAAGTTTGTTTTTGGTTGGTGCATTTTTAAAGTTACCAACACTTTACAATTCCTATAGAACTGCCCGTGTGACCTTACTCAAGGAGAATCAAGGAACTCGTCACAGAGACTCAGCTTGTATTCCAGGAAATTGGCACGAGAAATAGCTTGGAAATTCTTGGGATGCTTGAGCCAGTTCAGAGCGTCCAGATGATGGTTAGGCCAGTCCAGCTTCAGGTAAGAGTGGCCAGTCCGGAGCTATAGCGACTGTGGCTTGAAATGTTGCACCAGCACGGTAGGTAAGTAAGTGGGCTTCACAGCGAATGCACAGTGAGTGGGTTCCAAGTGAGTGGTCTCTGTGAGTGGTCTCAGTGAGTGGGTTCCAAGTGAGTGGGTGGCAGACGGTCCCCCAAATTCAGGGAATTATAACCTAACGTCACATGTTGAAGTTTAAAAGTCGCGTGGCTTGGAGAGCTACGTCTAGATAACGAGCGTGAGAATGTTGCCAGAAACAGTTTTGATTCCAAATACTCTCTGGCTAACGCTCTTAATATTAATATTACTATTATAATGTGCACTATATATGCACGTTTAATTGTAAAGAGTTCATAAAAATCACTCGAATTTTAGTCTTATTTTTATTACCAAAAATGAAGGTTATTTTAATATTTGTAATTTTATAAGCTTTAAAGGGGTAGCAGGTCATGCTACAAAGTGATACAGTCGACTTCGTTGCTTGCAGATTTATCACGATCAAACTCAGAGTAGAAGTTAAGGCCAAGATCGAAGATCGAAATTGAGAGCTTGCAATCCGTAAACCGAGACCCGTCAGAGAGACTGAAAGCACGAATACACTTGTTGTTCACTGGATAATGGTTATGCACGGACTGACGGGCATTTGGTTTGAGAACCTGTGGTTGACTACGCTCTTCTATAAACGATGAGAGTTAGGGTGATGTGGGGGCAAGTCGTACTACTAGTAGCATTATATTTGCCAAAATTCAGGTTTCGATGTCAGAGCAACTGCAATGGGTACAAAATCAACTTCAAATATTGTGTTAACTATGGCATCCACCCAAGTGGCTTTCCTAGTTAAGATAGTATTTTTTTTAAATTTCTTAAAAAAAGGTTTTTCGTACGGGTCGCCCCCTATACGGGGGCGACCTGGACAGTATATGGGGGCGACCCATACGGGTGCATATTTCCCCCTGAAAAAAGTTATTGAATGCCCATACAATACTTTTGTTTTAGCAGGTAGCATGTAGCTTTAGCATGTAATTACATAAAAATCAATATATATCAATATGTAGGCGAAAAAAATGCGTAAATACAAAA
>VCRD01005809.1:14537-31530 GCA_006783055.1 Trinorchestia longiramus
CTAGTGGCACGATCAATACAAGTCAAAATATAACGGAATGGTAAGGGGTAAGCAAGGGTTGGTAATGAAGCGGGTGTTAATGGGCCTACTATATCTATATGCACCGAATGGAAACGATCTGATTTAGGAACGATAGGTGAGACTGGTGATTTAGTGTGCCGATTAATTTTGGCTCGTTGGCAATTAGTACAATGCTTGACCACCAAGTGAATACAGGGCCGCTAAAATATCGTGATTATTTTAGTAGCCCTACAAGGCTTTAGGGCGTCCAGATCCTAGTTTCCTGGAAACAGATCCTGTTCTTTCGGAAGATAAACCGATTCTCTTCACAGTTTAAAATGAAAACAATGTGTCCATTTTTTCTTTCCTACGGATATAATAAATTCCCTTGGAAGTCGTATTTGCCTGCCTTAATACTGCAATTCAATTTTTTGTTTTTCATCAATATATTTTCCCCCTTTTACCAGTCGTTTTAAACAAACAATCTTTATTTCTAATCGAGTACACAGTACATAGACATTTAGCACATTCGTTTTTCAAATTCTTAAGATTAACATTCTAAGAGTAGGAGTGATGGTAAAGCTCCATGATCCCGGGAGGTTGATGGGCGTGTCCATAGGAGGGGAGCTGACTGCTTACCCAGTAAGCCTTACCGATATGTGGGAGCTCACGGTGCGAAGAAGCAACGAGAAACAACTCGTGTTCATGGCCGGATTCGAACCCACAGTCTTTCTGCATGAAGCATTGAAACATGTTAGTTTGAATTATGTAGTCCTTTGTTCATGAGATATACACTCAACGTTTGTAAACTATACGCTTTCAAGCACATAAATACATTTAATACTGGATTAAGGCACACCAACTCACACACAGAAGTTTCACCCGAGCACTCATTGCAACATGGAGTACTAATGAACATATCTCGCGCTAACAAGAGTGTTAACATCTATAATAGTTGAAGGTATAATACATTTTTATTAATTTTTATAATTGTTCACCGATTAATATATGTAGTTGGTCAATATTTTGCACCTCATCTGTGAACTCATTCTTACAACGCTTGCAATAAAGTATGTAATTTGCCCCCTGTGGGAAATAGAAAAGCAGTCCGCAATATTTCAATCAATTAACGTTTTCAACTAATTTCAATCTGAACTTCTATAAAATATGAGCGAAAAATTATCCCGTTTCAGATTTAAAAAATATTGTAATGCATGATCTACTATAGAGTCTTCCCACACCCTGTTTTCTTAACAGAGTATCTCTAACAATAAAGTTCATATGTAGCTGTTAATCACGTAGCTAAATAATAGCTTTCAATAGTCTATCATTTTTACTTCTGTTTCATGAATCAGTATTTTATTCAAAGAAATATACATGTTTTTAGAATTGAGTATTACTCCGTACCACGAGCTTTGAAAAAATTGTGCTGAATATTTTTACTTAGTTTTGCTCCCAAATGTTGACCTTGTCTGCTCTGATGAAGGTTTTACCTCAAAGTCTAAACATCAAAATGGAAACAAATGCTTTATTTTAATATGTACATTATAGCTAAAGGCATTTTTGTAGATGTATCTTCATTATGCAATTTTTTACATTCGTTTTTGTTTACAGAGATGTAGGTTCTTAATTACCTCGACATCCCTGTGGTCGAGCCGACCTGTGTTTGAGCTGCGCAGGTCTGCAGTTCGCGTCTCCACTGATGACTCAAATTTCTCCTGTTTGAGACCCACGAGATCAGGAAGACCATTTCTTCAAACCATCGAGCTCATTTAGTGTTCCTCTACTTTAATCGCAACACAGAAGTGCGCTGTCAACAGTCACTGGGAACATTAGCCTTGAGATGTAGCCATTAATAATTAAAAATTCAATAAATACATGAATTGTATACTCTCTTGGTAATCAATGTTTTTCTTCCTTCTTTGACGATGCAGTGACGAAAATATGGTCGTTCTGACATTACGCGGAGCATCGCCAGCTTAGTAAATTTTGCGCTGAGAGATTCCGACCAGTCCCAGTGCCGGCGGCATTTATTGATTGGGTACTAATTTATACGGTAAGGATATCTGATGGTGCATTGAATAATCAATCAATTGAAAGACTTAAATTTCAATGAATTGCTTGTTACATGAAATAGACGTATACGTTTTTTCCCAGATATACTCGTATGAATATAATTTTGAGAATTCATTTCTTTTCCTCGAAGACAGTCATTTGCTTCTTTCAACTCAACAAAAGTTATGATTCAATAATTCGAAAATTCTACACCGACACGTAGTGCTTGTGGTATATACAGGTAAAGCTGTTAGAACGGTAGTTTTTATCAAGTCAATCTCCTCTTACTAAGTGCTTTTAGTACCTGAGAGGAGTGAAAGAGGGACATTTGTAAGCTTGAGAAGTAGAAAATCGAAGGCTGTAGTTCCGAGTGGTAAATCAATAGTCTTCAGTGTTAATGTCCTCATTCAAAATTTTGGCAAACTTCAGGCACAGGCCTGATGTCATATTGTTACCTGATAACGTTTAATTTATTCCAGGGTCTGACAGAAACAATCAACGGTGGCTGAAAAATTCAAGATGGTCTTGCGCTGTTCGAAGAAGCGACGGTCTACCTGGAGCAGAGTGGACAGTGAGTGTATTCGCGTGTTACACAGTTGTGAGCATCTTGTCGAACGTGTGCAGAGGGAATACAAAACCCTACCAATTATTCGCAGTTCTGAAGCATGCAGAATTGTTTTTCAACTGTTGAATTACTCGATTGCACGTTCACGATAGGAAATGGGAACTTTTGATTTCATGTTTAAATTTGCAAAATTCGAATTTGCTATGTGGTTGTTGATGTATGTTCAAAAGTTTTTCTTCTGTGCTATTATTTTTTTTCATTGCAAAAACAAACAATCGTGCTGTTATTGTAGAGTAATACTGAAGGAAGAATAACTAGTCAGATTTTTTCCATTATCTTCGGCATGGGCGACTTACCAATTCACGTATGTTATAAATTCACCCAATTTTGAGCCAATTTCCTTAACAAATTGAAATCATTTTGAAATCTGGCTTAATGGCCAAGGCTCAGCTGGCTAAGTTCTAATTGTTTGTCACCTGAGCCTAGATCTAATTATATAAACCAGGAATTATCTAGTCAAACTTATATCGTCTTGGAGCTTGTATAGCAAAGTATTATTTCTATTTTCAGTATTTATTGAAAATGTATTCGTCCAAAGTGAGTAGGTACTCTGGTAAACAATAGAGCGACAATACTTCAAGTTTGATCTCTTTATCGCAATCATGGTCGCCTGAACCGAAGCCTAAAATTTTCCAATTCTGATTAAGTGCTCCATAAGATGTAAAATAATTTGAATGTAGTAACTTTAAAATATAGTGTTTCAAATATGCAATTATGAGCAAAAGTTACGAGTACCTGAGAACAAAGTTTTCCCGGCAGCAATTCGTTTTTGAAAATTTGGTTTTTATGAAATTAGACAAAGATAAAAATGACTTGTGAAAATAATAGATGTACAGGAAAACCATTTAATTTTGAGCACATTGAAATGATTTAAGTATCTTAAAATGTTTAAACAATGAAATTACAAGTTTCAAGTTACAGGATGAAGAAAAATGTAGAGATATACCTGGTGGGCTGAAAAAAATGAACGCACTTGTAATTAAAAATCTTGATTGTTCAGCAACTCTGATCTTGCCTTGCCGCATATCATTCGAAAGCCTGTTAATTTATCTATGTATGAGGATAAAGTTTTGTTATTGTTGTGTATTATAAAATGACTTCCCAGCAAGATAAACGAGTGGTGGAGGTGTCTGCACTTCTTCGAGCGGGAATCCAAGTGAGTGAGGTCGGAAATCAGGTTGGGGTGTCCCGTACAACTGTCTACGCGATCAAAAGTACTGGCAGTGGTAGAAAGAGTGTTGTAGATCGAGACAGCTTGCGAGATGTCATTCAAAGCAGTTCCTTGACGACCATGCGCCAACACCCCAGGAGGATCGGGGTTGGAGCGGCCACAGTCGGACGAGCAGTCGCAAACCTGGGAGGCAAGTCCCGTGTAATTGTTGAGAAGCCCCTGCTCACTCCAGCCATCGTGTCAAGTATTTTGAACGTTGCCAAAGGCTCATGAATGATCTTAAGTCTGCTCCATCTGGTCGAGTGATCATCTTCTCATATGAGAAACCTTGGACTATCGATCCGGTGAGAAACATTGGGGTTCGCACATTAAAGCCAGAGCCTGTCGCGTTCGTCAGCCAAACATCACCACCCATATAGCATCTGTTGACCGGAAGTGGATGACCATGAACATGGATTACGTTGTCAAGACCTGTAAAACCTTCAGGCACTGCCTTGAGGCCATCATCGCTGCGGATGGCAGTTATATTGAATAAAATTGGAGATTAGACGACATTTATACTGCCTGAAATTTTTTTTCACTTTAGTCAAGGATTTTATGAAGTACCTCGGGCAGAATTCAGATTTAGAGTTTGTTCAGTTTTCTTCGGCTCACCTGGTACGTATGTCAGTCTGGCCTACTGCGAAGTGTTCCTTCTTATACAGTAGTATTCCAATCGTCGAGCGTTGGACTTTAGGCGAGGGAAAATGCATTGTTTTTGATCGCGGATGAGAAAATTTTATGTAGTGAAATTTTGCTTTTGATCATTTTTAATTGAGTTCAGGTATTATTCTAATATTATTGTTAAAAAAATTATGCTAATATCAATCATCTATGCTTCGAACTCATACAAATTAGAGAAGAAGTCATGTTGTGTTGTGTATTCGGAGTCGTATTATTATTTACTGTACATATTTCATGAAGTGATGAATTAGAGAAGCACCATCTCGCATATTTCTGTCTGAATTTCCTTCTCTCCAGATCTCTTGATTCATATTCATCAATGAGAGAAGCAGTACACTTTCTTGGCCTCAATACCCACAGGGTGCGACAACACGACTTCTATTTTTTAAATGTGTTTTGATTTGAAAGAAGAAGTTATGTTGCAGCACCCTGTACAATTGTTTGATGGGCTGTTCCATTCACCGTCATTCAGATTGATTTCAACTTTTATTAAGTCTCCATTGTGCCCTTCAAGCTTAAAGAAATTAGTATCAAACAGTTGCTTAAGAACAAAGAACGTTTCCTAACAATAGCTTGAATCATACATTCTGCGGACTCTTACCTTCTCGTTAATTAATTGAAGGTGCAGAGACTGGCTGAATAATTCTAATGTTATAGTATTCATTGTTCGATTTCTAGTTGTCCCAATATTAATGTAAGAGTTTTAATGCAGGTGACGATAAACATATTTTATTGCATACGGACAGCAACTTAAAGAACTGATTTTCAGTGGTGAAACCTTAGCAAATGAATCACAGTCCATTAAAAACTTTATAACACTAATAGTTGTACTATTGTCTATAGACCTTTTAATGTACTTTTTAAATTACTTAATGAGTACGTGTAAACATACATAGATAAGCTAACTACATTCACTATTGTATGCTAAAGCGTTTAGGTTGCTGGTAATTTCGTGAAGCTGAAGCCAATGTCTTTCTGATTGATTCATAAATACTGAATATGAGCTCCAGGTTCTGGTTCTTATTTTTCCATACTAAGAAACTAAAAACAATGCCTTGAGACTGATGTCACGTACTTTAGTTTCAATGTATTACCTGTTACATGAAAAAGATAACTACATTTTTTCAAAGATATACTGGTATGATTATAATTTTGAGAATTAATTTTTTCTCCTAGAAGACTGTCATTCTTTTCATTCAACTTAACTAATTTATTTATAATTCAGTACTTTGGCTCTATTCATCCGTTCAGGCTATAGCGGGAAGTAATCTTTACGCTTGCGTTATGAATAGAATGTTCCGAAATAATCTCTGCACTATTCTTTTCTGACAACTTTTCTATTAGGCAACAATTATTTGATCACACAAATGAATATTTTTTCGTTTTTCTCTTCTTGATGTCCTTAGCAGTAAAGTCTTCGTACGACCGACTTGCACTGTACGGGGCTGAGAGGTAAGATAAATGGATGCCTGGTCGTGAATGTGTCATGTGCTTGTACGCAATGGCAACAAAACTTCGGGAGCGAGAGAACTGAACAACTTCCTCTTCTGTGAGCACTTTGCTCCTCTTTGAAAACTGTAATCCTCTTTCAATAGGGAATAAATGCTTGGGCGTAATGTTCATCATGGTTTTCGTTTCATAATTAGTTTAAAGCGTGAATTCGTAAGCTGGTTATGAAATCTCCTATTGATATTGTTTCTATGATACCTACTATTTTGAGTACGATCATAATATCACACAGAATATTATTGAAAAGCCGCCGAAACCTACCATTAGTAACCATGTTTTCTTGCATGAGATAGTACGCACTATTTTCAACATTTTCAATCCACGTAACTCTGTGTGCCCTGAACTCACGAGACCTAAAGTTTATTATGTTTCCAAGGGAACTGAGACCAACTGTCATGGTAACTTTGCAGGGTGCACGACATGCACGTTGGGGCCTTGGGCGAAGCAGTCACTATTGATATTATCAGGAGTGTTTACCTTAATTTTGCTCAACGCCATTCTTTCTTGCCACATACCGGGTGTCCTCCAAAAATATGCTCATGATTTGAATGCCAATTATTCATATTTTGTTTAAATTTAAGTGTTTATTAACATAGATACAAGTTTTAGGGTTATGAGTTATTAAGGGAAGTAATATTGAATTTAAGAAAACCATATGTGGTGAAATGAAACTTTAATATTCTCCCCCCAGCCTAGTCTCCTCCTAGTACTGCGCTGTCAAAGAATAAGCACATTTTTTGAAACACCCTGTAGTAATAAAAATCTCAGGGTACTGAAATGTAAAACGAGACGAAAGATTTTCTAATATATACATATAATTTTCTTAATTTGTAGTAACACTAAACCAGCGACAATGTGCGACGCACAGCAAGAGTCAATGGACATGTCTTCACTTATCCGTTTATGCTGATTGAAAATTGAAACAAAGAAATGAAGTAAAGAGCCAGTGATACAAGTTTTTTACGATGAATTCTTTCACGAAGTCAGGCTCCTTATCGAGGAGAATCGCTCAGCCAGGAAACGTAATTTGCGTACCCAAATACGATGTTACGAAAATGCATGTGGCAATAAATGTCGAGGACTGCAAAATGTTCACGGTCGACTGTTCATTCAAATGGAAAATGATTTAACTCAAAAATACGTCGTTAGAAATGTCCCGCTTCTCGGCATGACAACTTTTCATCAGCGTATCCCACAGAGACACAACTCCAGGGTTAAAAAAAGGCACGATTGTAGTCTGAAGGTAGTTATCATTACCATAGGTGGGCGTTATCGCAATGAACTATCGCAATAACGGTATCGGGTTAGGGGTTATCCGATATTTTTTCTGCGTTAATGATTCATCGGTATTGCTGATACTTGTGGTTCCAATAGTATGATCGATTCCAAAATTATTATCGATAATTTCAGTCTTTGGTTCCAGTTTAGCCCAGTGGCAAGCTGTGCGTGTGCAAGATTGGGAGGCATAAACAGGTCCGAACTGGGAACCGAACGTACACTGAACGGAGTGAATGGCAGCCGGTCAGGTTCAGTGTCACCCATCAGCTGTCGAAAGAGAGGTCAGAAGCTGTTGCTCCTGCGCACTGCATTTTTTTCTGGTAGACCCAGCCTTTTACAATGAAAAGGTCCTTATTGACTTTTTCTTGAGGTACAACGCTGCGATGCCGAGCAGCGCCGCTGACGGGTGTCCGTCCTTGGCAAGAACATCATCAAGGCTAAGAGGAGCTCGCTATCTGATGAATACTTCAACATGCTTATGTTTACGAATGGGGACATGCTGCAAAACCTGGTCTAGACTCTGGCTGTAAAAATATAGTTATTTTACTTAAAATAGTACTTTTCATTTCTGAACAGACAGGATAAACAATGAATTTAATGTTTTGAGTAAGATTTTCTTGAGTTTTTCAATTTTTTCTAAGAATTTTCTTAAATGAAGCTAAGATTAAAAATTTAAGTTTATCGATTTAACGGTTATTACCTTATTTGGCGGGTTATTTATCGCAAGTTATCGATTATTGGTTATCGCTGATAAGGTGATCATTATCAATATATAGGTTATCATCATACATTTTTTTGACGCGCCCACCACTCACCATTACTTAGAAGCACCACGCGACAAGAGTTGTTGATGACAGCAAAGTTAAGAGTGGAGCTTTTCATCTAAGACGACATTGGCATCAGAAACATGTAGTTAGGTAATAATTTATGCATTTGTTTTATATACCATTTTTCACCTTTGCTCAGTAGAAGAGAGGGTAAAACTCTTGAGCAAGATATACTGGCTACTTCACGGTAGATCATAGATACAATTAAGAATTTCCTCAATTAAAATTGCTTTAGCAGTCATTAGTTAATCATTGTTCCTAAGAAAGGATGTATGCTGCCTTACCTTTTTTTGGATTCCAGTCTGAAAATCTCAAAACAAAAATAATGATTGACTCTTTTACATGAATAGTTCACGCACATGTTCAAAATTGTTCTGATTAATAGATAGAATAGAATAGAATGAGGCTATAGGAACGAACCTTCTGGCCCATTCTTGGGTCGAATAATTACTTCGATAATTATTCGGTTGTGTACCCAAGTCCCATGCCGTATTTCTAGCCGCGTCAACCATGTCGGCAGCGGGATTAGCACTCGGGGCTTTCCGCTCGCGAGCAGATTCGCTCACCAGTCGACCAAGCTTGTGATATAATATGCAATCAATTTTCAACTACAATGTTAAACTTCTTAACAGTATGCTCTCGTGTATCATTTATAAAGATAGTTGCTCACATTGTGCGTCTGAAAATAGGTGTTTTACTTTTAGAGTGCTCATTGTTCGTGTGGCAGAGTATGCTGGGAGAGGTTTTCGTACTGACGTCCTCTTTTCTAACCCTTCTCACTTAGCTGTACGCACTCACGCAAAAAAATGCAACTTTGCTGTTAAATTTGACAACTTTAAACTCATCGCTACTGCATCTAGTATTTTATGTTTACACATTTTAGAACCTTGATTCATGTTATGAAAAAAAATTGTTATAAATAATATGCAATTAGCTCACCTCTTGTGAATAGTTTACGTATTTTATTTTTTTATGTGCTGAAATATTTTCTTGCATAGTTTACCGATTAAGTATATTGTATTGGATTTTTTGAAAAGTAGAAGACTGTAAACTAAAAAGTTGTTTGTTTCATTTTGCTCGTAAATCCCAGACAAGTCTCTTTCTTTGCTTTTTTTTAGTTACGATAGATGATTTGTTCCACCATGATTAGAAAAGAATAGAATATGTCAACAGGAATGAGCGGTTTGGTCCATTCATGGGCTACTAACCAAGTCTTATGCCGTCTAAAGTTAAGGCATCATTCACGTCCAGTCACATTTATTACGAACAGGTGTTACAGTTTCTAGATTATATAACTCTAGACACAGAATAGTTAAATACCATCAGTGCGCAATGGTTATATGACTCTTAATACACATAAATATGGCTTGTGGCACGAAATAAATGCACGACTCGTAAAAGCAACATACATCACATGCCCGTCTAAAAAATTAAAGACATATATCATATGACGATAAACAACTACTGCAGGCCTTTTAGTACACAATAGGTATATGGCATACCTCTTTTTCAAATAAACGAAATGTTTCACAGGCATAAAGACGTATATGTTGCCGTCGTGAAGCAGGACAGTTCTCAGACTTCCTTTTGATGAGACAATGAGACGCCAATTTTCGGCCTTATGCTGAATTTGTACTATTTGCATTGAATCGGGACATCGGAACAGAATACTAACTCATCGTCTTGAAAAAGTAGGTAGAGAAGTCCTCTCGATTGCAAAACTAAGAGGAAGAAGCTCCAGATGCCAAGTTCTTTTCCTCAAGTCTAAACCTTAGCAACTGAGCCAACTTTATTGCCTGGACCAGGTCTTGGATCAAGTCGTTCAATTTCGATTTAAAAACGGCTCTGACAAACTGCAGTCGTCGACAAATTGTCATCCACTTGTCATCTGACTCGCTTCCTGAGACCGTGCATATTGTCTAGCTTTCCTAGAGGCACAGGTATGGTAATATTAGGTCCATGAGACACAGGGTGCTATGCGGATTTCAGGTTCAGTTACAAGATGTTTTTTATTGTTATTTATGCTCTCTCCCTGTATGTTATAGCAACGAAAGTAGCATTTATCGCTATGGTTTTGCAGATTCCTCCGTATCAAAGGCACCGCGAGACGAAATGATTTCACCCTAACCTTAGACCACATGCGAAGTCATTCCGTACAACTTGAACACGTTTGATGCGGGGCTTATGATTTTTTTTGGTCCTCAACCCTTACACCAAAAAGTTCAAAACACACTTCGAAGTGTTTAATTTTACACTATTACTTTTTAACTACCAGTTCACAACAGAGATAGCAAAAGCTGTCAGACGAATTGACACAATCTCTTGAAACCATGACAGTCTTTAAGACACACAGATGAAATAAGTTTGCATGTAAAGCATGTTTAAACATGCATGAAAAACTAGACAGCAAAATACGAGTAGGTAATACGAGTAGAATCAGCGACTGGAATTTCGAAAATTTTTCATACAGAATAATTCTGTCCAAATGTCTTCTCTTCCGAAATCGATAGCCTTTGTTTTATTTTGTACATAGATGATTGAATTAGCAGACTCAACATTGGTGAATTGAATCTTACCTATGACCTCTAGCGCTCGAGGCGTCTGATCTCAGTAAAAAAGAATTCCTGCAGTTGAAACTTTGTTTGATTAGTTACAATATAGAACTCCGTTTCCGTTAGTTTCCCTACGTAATAAAACTTGGGAAAAGACTTTTTTAGCCCTAAAAACAAAATTTTCGGATTAGAAAAAGTGAGTAGAGTATGTGCACGGCTAAGTACATACTTGCTCTTCCTTGGATTCTGTCGTAACTTTTATCGTGAAATAGATTGATTTGAGTCGTGTGCTGTAATTTCTTATTACGTGAACCCATGGAAAAAATTTGGGTAATAAAAGGTTCACTGATTCTTAATAATGTCTTGTGCATATTCTTTAGATTCTCCGATGTTAAAGCCACATCACTGAGCGGTTGTAGAAGAGGAACCTGCACTAATGTTGGAAGAGTAAAGGCAGGGCAGAGAGCTGCGCGGCGTTGCAATAACAGATTCGTATTTTCTATGACCAAAAAAAGATCAGGCTCTTTACATGGAATTTGCTCATCTGAATTACGAGAGAGCTTCAATTCGTCGTCAGTTACCTTCTACTCCGACAGGTGGGTAATATTGTACTATAATTCATTTTGTATTACAACGTGTCGGAATAAAGACATGATGAGGATTATCATCTGAATTGTTGTAAAACTAGAATAAATTTTAAATTTTCTGAGTATCCCGTCCCTGAAGAAATAAAGTTTGGCGATAATTTTGACTGTGAGGTTTAAGTCGTTGTATGCATAATGGTGCTGCAAAGCAGTCGGGAAATGAGTGAGAACTATTAAAGGATTGGAGACAACACATAGGTCAAAATAATCATACTGCAGTTTTTATGACCTAGTAATTTCCTTAATTTGCCTACAAGCACGTGTAAACTGACTAACCATAACGAAAAGTCAAATTAAACTCAATTTCGACATTGATGCAGAAGTGTGCATATTTTCTGGAGGTGTTAATATTAAATTAAACGCCATTATTATGAACTACGTGATCATGGGATCACCTAAGAGACCCGTTAGAACGACTGCCCAACGGTTTGATTCAAATAGTAAGAGCGAATAAACATTAGTATAAAAAGGAAATATATGAACTTAGTTTGATTATAGAGTAGTATTTGTAAAAAAAATTTAATAATTAAAATGATTTTTAAAGTATATAGTAGCATTTTGAGACGGTGTAACCCAGCAGACATGGATATGTAAATAGGGGCTACATCGGATTGGAAGTTTATCCCGGGAATCCTAATCGATAAATTTTCACGACCGTTCACGAGACTAAATTTGAATTTTTTTATCCAAGCGAGGTAAAAGAAAAACTCAGATTGAACTGTAAGACTATTCTTTGAATTAATCTATAAAAAACTACCAGTCCATGGATCATCTTCAAAATTAAGTACCATCAACAAATAGTTGTTATCATCACATGATATTAGATCATTCTACCTGATGATGATTGGTATGAATTCATTTTTCAAGAACACTAAATTTCGAAACTGTAACGTTATCTGCAAGGATATTTCACTGTTGTAATCGGAAGCCTGCTTTATTCTTGGGCAGCCCAAATCTCTATGAATCTCATGACGTTCAGATTCCGTGACAAGGTGTGGGTTCAGCTGACGATGTTTGGTCTATACCTGGATTACTTGACATTGATGGGTTCTGACTGAGATACCATCGTATTGCTCATCCGATTCTATTGAGTTAGACATTGCTAGAATTGGAACAGATGCTTTCTTACACTGTGGCATTTGTCGTGTGGTGGACGGAATATTTGAATATTGTACAGATTGCTTTTTGTTTTTTGGAATTCCTTTTCCAATTCGAACAGTCATGTAGAAGGAACAATTGTTGCCTATGTTTGCTTTCTCTAAGTCATTGGCTTACCAAATCCCATGATTTTCTTTTTGGAACTCAGAGCATGAATGGCTTAAAACGTAGATGATGACTTTTTCTTATTCTTAAAGTGGTAGTATTATGTCTCAAAGAGTAAAGCTAATGAACAATTTTAGGAATTGTAATCGTTTTCAGCAGCGACCTAAAAATAGTCTAAATTAACAACATTTAGTTAAGAAGGATTTTGGCAGTTGGCAAGTGTTATCAATGCACAGTATTCTCAAGGAAGCTTTAAGGATAAATGCGCTTGAGTAATTCAATGTTTATTTCAGGTGAATTTTAGAACAAACGCCCCAATTGGACCATATATGCCGGTAAAATTCTAACACCCAGCCGGCATAACCTGCATCTGTTCAGCCAAAATATCTGTCCAAGAAAAAGAAGAAGAAGAAGAAGAAGAAGAAGAAGAAGTTACGGATGAGTGGAATGATAGATTGCAGCTGACATCACGAGGAATGATACGTTACAGTTAACAATTACCAGTCAACAATCAATATTCAATATACAACAGTTTTCCGATTTAAATTTCACAGTGTAGTTTAGGCTGGGCTGGGCTTCCTATTTTCCTCGGCTGGGCTTGCTATATAAATTCTTTTCGAGGTGGCAGTCATAAGTAAATTTAGTCGTTGAACTCAAATTTTTATTTTCATTTCGCTTACTATTTGATTTCATTACTCCAACGCACAGCAGTCATTTTCGTTTGCAAATTATACAACATCTATAAAAAGTAACAGCAATAATTATGAAATTTCCAACATCTGGTAATCCTTAGGTCTTGTGGTGGATGGATAAACGATGACCATCTGTACAGGTTAGCGCTATCGGAAATTTGTCTAAAGTTAGATAAATTTAGTGCCCATAGTAGAAACCAGTGACGTCATTGCGTGGGTCTCAGAGACTTCCAATAATATGCAGTATATTTTCCGTGAACATGGCTTACTAGAGAGAGAAGGTGCGCTCAAGTTTAAGTTAACATGTAAAAAAAGATGTAACCTAGGCTTGTAGAATTTTTAGAGTCCACTTCATATTCATCACTACAATGTTAAAACCACGCAAAATATTATATGTGAAGAGCCTGAAAGAGCATTCCGACTGATTTTGTGATAAGAAGGCATGGCTTCACACTAGTTCGGTCGACAACGCAATGGTCTACGTAATCTATACCATCTTAAGAACATTGGAAATATACGTTTTTTTTAAAGAATGATTCCTTCGCTAAATAGTTTTCAAGTGTAATTGTTCTGTAGGAAGTCCTTCTCTTTTCATGATCTAATGTTAGTTAGGACAAGATAGGTGCAATTGACACTCAATATCCATAAATTTGCAGGTAATTACCAACTCAAAAGTCAGTCATTTCTAAGTGTAGGTGCTGTAATAGATTTAAGTTATTTGAACGTATGTATTAAATAAAATTGCTAAGTATGAATTAACTTGTGAGCTATAGAAAATTTAATTAGTATTTCTAGATGAAACATCCTCCTAAAAAGATTTTATGCCTCAGACATTAATAGACCAAGTTAATCACCAGAGAGACTTAATATTCTACATTAGAATTTCCTAACATTATGTAATTGTGATGGTAGTATAGTAATGATCTGGTGATAGAAGTGATAATGTATCGTGATGTGTAAAGGATATGTGATGTGTTAATGTGTATGGATGTGTGAAGGTGAATGGTAGATAGGAAATGCGAGCAGTTGGGCCTCAGACCCTTTTAAAGCCAACGGCTGCCGCGCAGCAGAACAAACAAAACAAGCAGTGTAAGCAGTTCTGAACGCCTAGCAGATGAAATATATTCTGCAAGAGCCTCGAAACGTGGGAAGCATCGAATAAGAGGCCAACAGAAGAACGGCCAACGGCGACAAGCAAGACCAAAGGCGAAAGGAGGGCTAAAAGTTAGGAGGCTTGTTTCTAGAAAACACCAAAAGATTATATAAGCAGCAGTCAGGAAACCATGTGAAGAAAAAGAATAAGGTGTCATAGTGTGAACACCAGTGCTAGAAGGGGCATCGATTCTACAGGGGAGCGTCTACAAGCTAGGGCTAGCAGCCGACTTCAAGGAAGCCAAAGACAAAAGCATCGGAGGGAGGTAAGAGTGTTACTGGGATAGGAAACAGAAATGCTAACAAACAGCATAAACATAATAGGGCTCCTCTATCAAAGCATGCACTCACGGAGGATTTTTCTCTCATTTTAGGGAGGGATCTATGAGATCTACAGGATCAGGCAGGATCAGGATTTGTCGGAATCTATGGGACCTGTCAGTAATTAACTCGGGAGCTGTCGGGATCAATCAAGATCTACAATATCTACAGTAACTACTAGTACTGCCAGATCTACTACAACTACTACTACGACTTCTGGGAGTTCTCGGATCATTGGAAAAGTTCGTATAATCTTGGAAAAGTTTCGTCAGTAATTAACTCGGAGGATCGGGATTTCAGCGCAACTTGGATTTTATGTCTACGTGATTACTTCGGAATATCGACAACAGGAACCAAGTGGAAATATTCATTGATAAAATTTTACGTTGTGCCCTTCAAACCAAAGGAGGTTGGGAACCCATGGGAGAAGCTCATACACACGATGTAATCAACAGGACGGCCGACGCTACGCGTAGGGCGCTTCCGAGTGTGTGTTCATACGTGCGGTGAACGAAGTGTACGTAATTCTCGCTCGGTTAGTTGTCGAGAGTGAACTGAATAATTTTTGTCAATGAATTTGATTAATGGGATTGCAGTGATTATTAATTCATGAAAGTGTATTTAGTTAAGTGTTAAGGGTGAGATGAAGTGGATAGATTTTCAGTGAATTTGTCTTGGTTGCGTGTACTTAGGATGTGTCGTTAGATGGGACAGTGTTTCAGTTCTGCAACTACTCGGCTTTATATGATTTAAACAATTATTGTGATGAAATAGGTTGGTTTGAGCAGGTGGATCACGTTGATTTCATAACAATTTTACGTGTTTTTCGTGAATTTTTCTGTGTTTTCCAGTATATGTTGAGCTTATTAATGGTGTTTATACCTTTCATGTGCTGGCTTCATTAATGCATAATATACTCGTATGATTCATGTCAGGGGGTTTGGATTCCTCCAATTTGCGACGTCTCTCTCTCATTATGAAAAATTGTTTGCATTTCAATTAACGTAAAATGTGTATTTAATACATGCACCTTGTAAGAATTCAATTGATGCTCGTAATTATTGTATATTTATGCTGCAAACGCGTAGAGAGAGAGAGCACGTCTCACCACATAATTTTTAAGAAAACGAGCGAAAAAACACGGTCAGGTGAGAATTTCATTTTTTTAAATATGTTCATCTCAAAATTCCTATAATTTGTTTATCGTAATTATTGCGTTTCTTGGAAGTGTTAATCATTTGCAAACCTTATTTATATTGATACTGGTTCCTTGCTGGAGTTAGCGTACTTTGTAGCAGATATGATGGAGAACTGGTCTCTAATGACGATGTTCTCAATCAAAGGTCTGACAAACTACTGGAAATGGGTCGAGGTTACAGTTTACCTTTACTAAACCCACTCTATTCCAAGGCACGACGAAACAGTCAGCAGCTTTTGAAGGATTTACGATGGTCACCTCACACTGGTTGAAGAGGCTGCCGTCGTGCCAGTGCAGGGTGGGCAGCAGGTACATCCAGGCGTAGCAGTATTGTTCGCATCTAGCCTTGATGTCTGAAGCATGAATAATGAATTTGTGTGATATAAGATATTTACTAATTTGTTAGGCAACTTCAGTCTATTTTATTATTTAGATTAGGCCAAATGGTTTGATACAAGTATGCAGTCTGACGCTGTATGTAAAAACACAAGTGTACAAAGGGGACGAACCTATTGGATGCTTAAAACGTTTCCCTGTAATTGTACTTTCCATTAATGCGAGTAAAATATATATAACTACATAAAAAGTTATAGCACATAAGTGATGCTAACATATAGAACCAGATACAAGATCTTAATTTGTGAAAAATGTTTTAAGTAGACCAATGAAAATCTGAACCAAGTGTGACATGTAAGTGTACATGTAGAATAGAATAGAATAGAATAAGGCAATAGGAACGAGCCGTTTGGCCCATTCTTGGTTCAATACCGAAGTCCAATGCCGTCTAAAGTAAATCCATCAGTCATGCACGTACACCTTAACCACGTAAGTCAATTTAGTCGTGTGCACACATATCACTCACGCACAGGCGTTTATGTCACGAGCATTTATCTCAACCATACATTAACCTTAAGGAGTTAGGGACATAGTTAGTAGGATGTAGTACTGGGGGGTTCGTAATCCAAAATTTATCGAGACGATTT
>VCRD01005810.1:0-15202 GCA_006783055.1 Trinorchestia longiramus
TCACCAGCTTGGTCGACTGGTGAGCGAATATGCTTGCGAGCGGGAAGACCCGGGTTCGAATCCCGCTGCCGACATGGTTGACGCATCTGGAAATACGGCATGGAACTTGGGTAAAACAACCGAATAATTATCGAAGTAATTATCCGACTCAAGAATGGGCCAGAAGGTTCGTTCCTATAGCCTCATTCTATTCTATTCTATTCTTATATACCCGAGTCCGTATCGTGGATACCGAGTTCGGCGGGGTATTGCATATAGCAATATACATACACAAGCTCGCAGTTCTTTTCAGTAATGCTGAATTTTTGTATATAGGATATAACACGAATGGTTATAACTACTTCTATTGCAGCTCAAAAATACTGTATTCTAAGTGTTTATTACTGTCACAAGAAAAATGTTACCTTTGAAATAAGCTTAAGCATGGAAACTCCACTCGACCGAAAAAATATTGAATCAAGAGCGAAAAAGGATAGAGAGAGAAAGATTAACTCAAAAACAACAAGCTGTTGTAAGGCAACAGAGGCGGGATCAGTATGCAAGTATTTCACAGGAACAACTAGAGGCCATACGCTCAGCAGCAAGACTAAGGCAGGCGCAGAGGCGTGAACAGGAGGATGATGGCCAGCGTTATGTTCGTAGAAAGAATCACAGAATAGCATCGCAAGAAAGAATAGCTGCTGAAATGATGGCAGTATTTGTCATCATTTTTGATGGCACGAGTACACTAGTAGCTAAAATAGTTTTAAAAAGGTACTTTACTTATGGGCCACCCTGCATCTACATCTCTCTCACTCTCTGTATCTATGTGTGTCCGTCCGATTACTTCCTAACTATTACTGAAGAAAAATTATTGGGATGAAATCAGAACAGGTGTGCATGTATTACAAGCATTGTATTGTGGATACCAAAGCGCCGGATCACTATAAAACATACCATTTTCCCCATTATCAGATTTCTTCTTTTATATGGCCATATTATCGGTAAATACGGTACACAATGGAAGTTCTGTATGTATTCATAACGAATATTCAGATTATGATAGTACCACCGGTAAAACTAAAATACGTATTTTGTTTCATAGATCCTTAACTTTATAACTTTTAAACCAGTAAATTTCAACTAGGCCATGTTATCGGGAGATAAGATACAGAATAGAGTTCAGTAGATATTAATGACAAGTATCCATTTAAAACCCAATAATTCAGTGCAAACCTTTAATACATTTGTCTGTAATATAATTACAAATTAGTCAAATTTAAATCGTGGAATTTTCACGGGAACTGTCTAGTTACAGTATATTATGATTCCGAATTGAACAAGAAGAGTGGCGCATCAGTGGGGACTAAAAATCACTTTGTCAGATTCAGGGCTTGTATTTAAAGTTTTTTGAAGGTACTCGTAATAGGTCACCTGTTGCAAATTTGGAGTAACTCCCACGACTTGCGGGAAAAATACATTTTCAAGCACGACAGTTCACACAATAAATGAATGTTGAAAACACTACGCTGGAATATGTCCAAAATCTATTCATTATATATTTTTTTCGATAAGAATTATGAATATAGTTAGCTAGTTTTACACCTGAAATAACGACTGCGTTAATAACATCTACGTGAACTTCTATTCGATGGAAGAATGGCGGCCTCCTGCGAAAGCCTCAACCTGTGCCACGGCCACAGTTTCATGATTATCCAAAAATCAAAATTCAAGCAAATAATTTTTATGATCCTTTTTTATGAAAAAATGTGTGTATTGGGTTTGCAGGATTGTGCGTGCACAAGTGTACGCACCTTGAAGACGCCGCGGGAGGTGGGCGGAGTGGAGCGTAGCAGGTGGAGGGCGTCCACGCTCACTGCGCGGTCCAGACCAAAGTGCAAGTCATGGAACAATGCTGGTTCGTCCGTGGGGGACGACGCGCTCCCTCGCTTGCTAGAGGCTCTGAAATGATATGCACCGATAAAATATTCCACATTTTTTTCTTATTTTGAAGGGTAGCCCTGATGTACGACACGTACAATAGTTACATAATGACATAAAAATTTAGGAAGATGAATTCAAGGTAAAATTTTCGAGTTATGTTAAAACTTCTCAATAATAATGGATGTGATGACACAGAGATTCATTATCTTCCTATCTTACAAGACCAATGTTCACCTGACACAGCCCAGTGAACCTGACACAGCCCAGTGAACCTGACACAGCTCAGTGAACCTGACACAGCTCAGTGAACTGTACACTGTACTTCTGGCAAGTCACTTGAGCACTTCTTGATGCTGTTAAAAAACTTCTGCAAAAATAGCTAGCTAAATCAGAATAAACCAATGCAAAATATATCGTCATAACCATAAACAGTATCAGTGGAAATATTATACACAATGATACCAAATATAAATTTCGCTCATCAAAAACACTCGGGTTTCGATGAGGAGATAGCTTGATGAGCACGTTTCTTTTATTCTTTATTTATGTTCAGTGTCAAGTTCATAATAGCGTGACATCAGGTAACTAAAGCTTGTGTCCCAGTACCTTAAACTAGGCTGCTCAAGTGCTACTTTTTATGAACCAAATGTAATTTTTTCTCATCTTCTGTATGGTGTGAATGCTGAAATTTGAAGAAAATTGGTTGTGGTTACGGTAACGTAGCCTTCTTTAAATTAGTGCATGCATAACCCTTAACTTCAAATGAGATATAATTCATGCATTTCACGTTATGCATAATACTTGTAATACGATACAATTACTTCTTATAACATACAAACAATTGGCGTGAACGAGTTACTAATTCAAATTTTGGCTCACGTAGAAGACAAACTCTGAGAAACTAAAATAGGATAAATTATTTATCTCAGACTGTGCAATTATGATTTGCAGGCTCTAAATATAGAGATAGATATTGCGATAAACTTTTAAGCTCACTTTAAAAGTACTCGAAAAAAACAGTAAGGAAATTTTTTCTGCTGGTAAGGGGCTCTTATAATTTGCTACAAAAAATGGCAGTTTGTAAACGTATTGTCAAAAGATATATTTGTTCCTAATGATAACTATATTCAACTGTTTCAGAGAACGTCACAAGGATATCTGTGAGTAAATGAAATGTTAAACTTAAAATCCGTGGAGTTTATCATGCAATTCGTAAAAAAATTAACAATTGTTGTAGACATGGCAACGCACTTTAACAAATAGTTAAAGATAATCTGTTCGCTAACAGTAGCATTTTTACCAGCATCACACAAATATCAATCAGAGTCAATGATTGTCAAGTAACAAGAATTTTTCGAGCTGAATATGCGCTCCCACTCGGTTTGCCACTCAGGTGTCTGTCAAGGGCAAGTAAGAAAACTTCAATTTAAGCACGTCACCTCGTAGCACAAGATGGTAAATGTGACAGGTGTGTATCTAAGTCACACACTTATTAAATTTCTATGCTTGCAACATTGTATTAAATCATAATAGTGTTGAGAAATTCAATTCAAGTTTCCAAATATACCTCCGTAATAAAAATTTTTGGATAGGATTTGTATTCTCCTCGACTTTTTTCTCGGATACAAAATCATTGTTCAATGAAAGTAATCCTTGTAACGTTCTATTTCTAGTTTCTGCCTAACTGATATTGCCATGTATGAATTACTCTCTGAATTCAGAACTGGGGCGCATAACCAAGTTCACCACAAAGCCAAGATGGCGGTGTGTTGGCCATGTGCGTGATTCTCAACTGACATGCATCGCTGCAAGAGGTTACTCCAGGTCGCCTTGTGTTCAGGAGATGGTGCTCGTAAGACGAGGGTGCGGGTGCGGGTGCGGATGCGGGTGCGGGTGAGGCGGTTCCATACCCGCTGCACAGGCGTCTGCAGGCTGGTGTAGGATTCCTGCTCGGTGCTCCCTAGCCGCACTCCAGTGTCCAACATGAGGCGCAGCTCCGTCACTGTAGTGTCATGTACGTAGCTAATTCAGCAAGCACGAACTGTTTACTTCAGCTAGCAGTCATGAACTGCGTTGTGTTCAACACAAACGTAGAATTACACAAACATGAGAAAGATATTTGCACTACCAATAAGAAAAGTTGAATACAATGGACTTTTCCCTATGACAGAACTGCGCTGTGTTCAACACAAACGCATCGTCACTAGAAACATAAGAAATTTAAATGCATTACCAATAATAAAAATTACAACGGCATTTCCCATATGACAGAAGAGTAGCTAAAGAACATGTATGAGAGGCGTAAAATACAGAAAAAGACCCAACTATCCCTCCCTGGGTCATAGTTTTGAAAAACTATGAGCCAACTATCCCTCCCTGGATCATAGTTTTGAAATCTTGATGCACTCAACAAATAGAATAGAAAACGCTATCTACTCGATTATATATAAATACCTCTTTGTATTTCAATACTTTCTGCAGCTAAATACTTTCGAACCCCTATCCCAATCTTGGCACGGTCAGCAGTTTTTGCATGGAAATAATCCCAGCTTGTACGCTGACATAATCCCGTTTTTATTCCTTGCTTTTTAACTGATTTATGGCGATAGTCGAATCTACTTCACCACAACATATAGTAATTCAAATATACTCTTCCGCCTTATCTCAAACTAGATTTTCTCAAAAATTATTCAGGAATTATTATACCCTTCAAAAAATTTATATTTTTCGTATTGTGTTTTTTCCCGTCCTCTTAATATGATGCGTCATCTCTGCTAACGCATGACCCTTCAAGTCTAACTGAAACGATCAACTGTAAGGTGTTTCCAAAATTTAAGTTGATAAATAAATTAAGCTACAATGACTCAGTACAAATTGATTCATAGTTTATTAATTCAATGGACCGAATGCTTTATTAATTGAGTAGTTTTAATTTCCAAACATGTGTTCGATGATAATTTAATGATTACTTTTGTGCATATTAAGCATCGTCAAAAAATGGTCACCCCATTTGTTAACAAATAATATCAACACACTGTTGCAAACTTTACTGGAAAAGAGGACTTCAAGAAAAACTGCAATGAATTAATATGGACAACTCTACAACACTTTGCTAACAAATACAAACAATCGGCTATAACACTTGTACAGGGCACGGCAATGTAACTTCCTATTTTCATAAGAAGTTCCCTTCAAAAAAAGGAAGTTATGTTGCTGCACCCTGAACAAGAAGCGGAAAACATGCCTCGTTTTTTAACGTTGAAGTTAGTTTGGACAATGGCACTGAGCAAGAGGGGCTCCTCGACGACGTAGATGACACGGTCCCTGTTGATGACCGTCAGGAGCAGTAGGTCGCTGAAGAGCATCGCCCAGTAGTGGCGAGTCTGACGTCCCTCCGTCACCCAGAGCTCGCCCCCGAACACCCAACGGCGACGGCCGTCATCCAAAGTGAACGGCTGGCGAGAGACAATGAATGAAGGTCATGATATTCTAAAGCGGACATTTGAAATTGGAGGAAGACTGGGCTTCTAGATTATAAAAGTATGAAACTAATGGAGGGATCAATGCATGTGACTGCTCATGCATGTGAACTAATGGATAAATATATGTGAGGGATAAATGCATTTTGTTTGGTGACTGCTCTTGGACTTCAATAAACCATCTTATGTATAGAATAAGTTTTTGTAGTTTGCAGGTATGAATAAAAGGGCTCACGTAATACTTATTAATTTTTGCGATAGTACTGATAAATTATTCTCGCAATATAACTTTAGTGTTATGGACAGCAGTAACAAGTATACTTCAGGACGCACGTTCACGAGTTTAGTTGGGTTTTAGTTTTTCACGGGTAACCAAACGCAGACACCTTGGTAATTCGTGTTCTTAGTGCAAATTTTGTTTGTAATATACGCTTAGCCATTGGTATGCTCTTAGTGAAAATTTCATATTCAAACCTTGCAATTTGCGTGTTTATTGAAGACATTCTGTGACGTTATCGAGTTCAACACCCCGCCAACGGAAGTTTTGGCGCCCACATATTCATACGACGCCAAAGGGGGTCTGTTTGTTCAGGGGTTTATTAGTTATAGCTTAATTAGTGTAGGACTCTCCAGACGTAAATACAGTCACATGACCCACCTTAGTGAAGCGGGCGAAGACATCCCTGACTGCATCATACTACGTCACATGACGCACCTCAGTGAAGTGGGCGAAGACATCCCTGACTGCATCATACTACGTCACATGACGCACCTCAGTGAAGCGGGTGAAGACGTGCCTGACTGCATCATACTACGTCACATGACGCACCTCAGTGAAGCGGGTGAAGACGTCCCTGACTGCATCATACTACGTCATATGACGCACCTCAGTGAAGCGGGTGAAGACAAGCCTAGCAGCGATGTCGGCAACGCAGATGAGAGGACTGCGCAGGCGTGCCGGAGAGTGTGGGGAGGCGTTCAGGCCAGGCTCCATGATGTTGTGCTCAGACGTCACGTCGCGGTATGCGTTCTGACGTAACATCAGAGACACTAGCAGGAAATCGAAGCTTTTACGCAAACTGGGGTTAAAAGGTATTGGTACAGCCATCAGCTTATAAATGATATAGGAATAAATATTTATTTTGATATATTTCATGAGAAATGTTTCATTATTTATTTTATATTTTCTACTCATATTATATTATTCTATTTTCGCAAATTTAACATTATTTGAACCCCCTTCAACGACTTGTAGCCCACTGACAGCTCCTTTAAATACTGGCCCACTCAGCCACTGGCCCACTCAGCCACTGGCCCACTTACCCTGTAGGCGAGAGTGACGGCGTCCAAGAGAGGGTCGTGTGCTGGGGAGGGCAGCGTGGCCTGGAGCTCCTGTAGTGCTCCCAACACCTCGCGCACGTGCTGCACGTACACGTACATCAGTAAGCTGCTACCTCGCGCACGTGATGCATGCACACGTACAATACTGAGCTGGTCCCTCGTTTACGCGCATACACGTACTGTGTGTCCCTACTACAAGGAGCGTAACGTGTACATGCACTACAGAGAGCGTAACGTGTACATGCACTACAAGGAGCGTAACGTGTACATGCACTACAGGGAGCGTAACGTGTACATGCACTACAGGGAGCGTAACGTGTACATGCACTACAGGGAGCGTAACGTGTACATGCACTACAGGGAGCGTAACGTGTACATGCACTACAGGGAGCGTAACGTAAACATGCACTACAGAGAGCGTAACGTGTACATGAGTGCAGCTTGACCAGAGCCCAGTTGTTCATGACGTCTAAGCAGTCATACTACACGCTCCCAGCGCGCTATATTAAATGTATTCCATTTGTTAGCATGCAGTTAAAAGGCTATGCAAGGAAATCAGTTATTCAATGCTCTCCGAACCGGATCTGATTTCGAGTTTTTCACTAACAACGAGGGGAGCCGATTGATTTAATTTACGCACCATCTAGTGTAAGACGAAAACCGTTGTTATGTTTCTTTAATAATAAACCTGCCACAGCGAACTGAAATGAATTATTTCTCTAACGTGTGCCCTAAATTCAGATTATGCCACAATTTCGACGTGCCCCCGCATTCATGCATCAGATAAGAAAAAATCAAAAGAAATGTATATACTTCCAACCATGTTTTTTGTCTAAATAATTCGATGCTTTCACTCACAAAGTAAAGAAAATAAGAAAATGACTCTTTTATTACGGTGCTTATTGAATTATGAAACACCGACTACACAATTAACCCAACGTATCATTGTAGTTCAGACACAAAGTCGGTATAATTCAAATATTCAGCGTGCTGCTGAACTTGAATGAATTCGAAACTACTTCATGTGTGTGGTACCAGTGGAATAGAATTGGCCTACACAGTAAAGCTGTGTGCCGTACTATGGGCCCTCAATTTTATAAATTTTGCTGAGAGTTTTGGACAGTTGAGAAAGTAATTGTTCTTTATGAGCTCAGGCATTGGTGAGCTCAACAGAGTTATGTAGAGTCAATGGGAGCTCATCATGGAAGACAGTATAAATAGATTCCTCACTGATGAGGCAAAAACGCACACAATATATTTTGAAACACAAGTTGGAGAAAACTTAATCTCTTTAGAATAAAACCATAGTCATAATAAGCTTTATGAGCACATTTTCCTATCTCGTAAACCGAAAAATGTATTAAATATCTTCGTCCATCGATGCCGTTGTGTGAAATGTTGAGAAATTAATAAAATAAAATACCTGGGCAGGGAGATGCAAGAAAGCTGTGATGTCGAGGCAGCTGTCAGAAATGTTGGTCTGGGCGACAAACTGCCTGAAGGAATCCTGGCACAACTTGGAGGCGAGAATTTGGTCTGCGTGCGGGGTGCGTCTCAGTTGAGCCTCGTATAAACACAACAGCTGATCCAGCTGGGGAGGAGATAAATGGCTAACTTCGGTCAACTTGAAGAGACAGAAATCATCCTTACCCAGTCATCGTAGCAAGGTATACCAGTTAAACCAAAAAAATAGCAAGGTATGCCGCAAGAATGTCGGTGTCAGTTGAATAAATTTAGAGGAATTGCGTAAGAAGCTCATACAAAGTGGGCTGAAATAAAGAAAACAATCTAGCACGCGCGTATGTTGTTCTTATGTTCTTGTTTATTTAATCCTTATACTTACTAGTCAGATCTTTCGTGAAGCTCAACATGAAGTGGGATTAGATTATCCTCTCAAATGAAGAACATTACCTCAACATCCGTAGAAGATGTAACCGTATCAGCTAATCTTTTACGTACTGGAGCAAAAGCTAATGGTGATGAGACTATAAATCTGGAGAACGAATAAAAGACAACGGGGGAAACAAATAAGCAATAAATATTCCTGCAATTATTAAAGAATATACGTTTACACCTTCAATTAACTTAGTTCCAAATTGAATTTAGTGAAGAGGGTAATAGTCAAACAAATATAATTTTTACACCAGTTTTCAAGGAAAAGTATTCATTTATGGACATCAGAACTACAAAAACGCAAATAAATTGTTTCTAGAGCACCAAAATATGAGAAATAGAACATCGTAGGCACTGTTGGACGCAAGTTTAACAACACGACCTCTTGTGAGAACGACCACCCACCAGCGGGAGGTAAGCGGTGCCCACTGCCCTTTTGAAGTTCTCTGTGCCATCTGCCGTCCCAGCGCCACCGCCGCCAGTATCTGCAGCACCAGCTGTAGTCCCCGTCACCTCAGCCAGACGGTCCACCAGACGCTCCGTAGCAGTCACCAGCTGTGAGATGGCATGAGGTAGTTCTATGCGTAATGCTGCTTCTCATTCTTGTATTTTGTCCGATGTTTATTTCTTATGAAAAGCAATTAGGGTTATTGGTTGGTCTCATACGCTTTGTTGGGATATGATGCTCTGTGGCGGTTCCAATATTTAAGTATCATGTAGTATTTCTCGGCGTTTTTGTTCCTCATTAGTACTTCGTAAACAAAACTGCCGAACTCATCTTTCACTAGTTCGAAGCTTGCCCGAGTGTAGTTCAGTATGTTTTCGAGTTGGATCTTATCGTTCGATTAAAATTCCGTATATTAAGAAAACTGTGTGCTTTGGGTCGTTGTCATGCTGGCATTCCCAATTTTCTCCGAACCGCAGCTTGTTCACTGACTCAAAAAGGCTTTGGACAAAATATCCCGATAAGCATCTCTCCATTCATTGGATATTGTTGTTATCCACGTAAAATAAAATCTTTCAGTTGAGCTATGAGACCGCATTTGTGAGGATTATACTATAATATAATATTTTGACCTATTTTATCCTGACCTATCCTTCTATCACATGATCTAGCCTGTAGCATACGCTTTATATATTCATAGTTTGAGACGCACATACCTCTTCTACCTCTGAGAAGAGGTGCTGGTGTTGGTGTTCGGTCAGTAGGTCCCGCCTGAAGGTTAAAGAGATTACGTAGCGTTCGATGCCCCTGCGTGCTTCCCTGGCAAACGCCTTCTCGCACAGCAGAAGTTTTCTGCGAGCTGGATGCTGCTGATGCCTGCAAGCACTGAGGATGGCTTCGCCTCGCCCGGAAGTTGAGGGAATAGAGCAACTCTGCAAGAGAAATTGTTGCACGAGGATAATGGTGATCGTAATGTCGGGTGGTGTGCAGCAAGGTGAACGCAGGTCAGTGGTGAACTCATTAATGCTATCGATACGTAAATAATTAGCCTTTTAAACGTGTGTTCATTAGCTGACATCAAAATATTCAAATAGAGAATATACTACTATACTAACACATTTATTAGGTAAATAAGTATAACCTCACTGTTTGATTATAACAAGTTACATACAAATATTTTCTAACTTATAAATTTAAAAAAAAATTCTTTCCTCATTTTGCGTGATGTTTTTGACAAGGCTACTTACTGAAGCACACGCACAGAGTTCGAGAGAACAAACCTCGTGCAGCCCTGGCAGAATATAAACCTGATAATGAGAGCACACTCAAGTTTTGGTAAAATCATTAGCGTTGCAAACGTTAACGATTTTAAGCAGTCGCCGAACAAAAGCAATATATTAGATAGCTAAAATACTACATAAGTAGATACTCAACAAACAACTAGAAGGACGATTTAATGCACTCGTGCATCACATCATAGCAACAGTTGTATATTTAAATAGTGCCAACCTCTAGCATAAGAAACATACACTCAATTCAACTTAAACGTAAGAGCTAAGTAATGAAAATTCAACTAGAACTTCCTGGAAAAATATCTATCTTGCGTGATACTTAATCACAGTCGCACATTCTAATACACGCAAGTATTATAGGAACAACATTACATTAATAATTCCAGCAAAGTCTGATGAGCTACAAACTTTATATCTTCTACTGGACTAGCTGTGCCCAACAAGTAGAAGCGACCAGAAACGTCTGGTAAAACTTCTTATGGTATACATTGTGCAATGCAAAATAAGCAGTTTATAACATCACTTATAGCATCCAACACTCTTCATCTTGTCTGATTAGGTGCAAGACAGCTTGAAAATTAAATTTGAACTAAGTCTTTTTGAAAGATTGTGCATGCGATTCGCGATTTATATTGCGTACATATTGATGAATTTATTGTACATTGACGAATATCGTTTAATTTTAATGGATTTGAAAGTACTTCATATGTGTGGGATTCGTGAGATTAAATTGGCCGATGCAAGGACCGAGCTTCGTGCCAAACTATGGTTCCTTCCTACGACAAATTTAGCTGCAAGTTTTTGTCAGAAAACTTCTGAGAGTGAAAAAATCGATCTCGATTCACTTCAAGTTCGTTCAAAGTTCGTTCAAATGACCAAAGAGTTTACGAAGTAGAGAAGTTGATGTAAAGAAGCCTGGACATCTGAGGGCTAACTAATGCGTCCACTGAAGAAACAAAACCCTAATAAGAGCCTCTCTTACATCGTATGAGCCTTGTACGAATTTCGCCAGAGTGAAATCAACCAAGATCATTATGTTGAACACATGTGCGGGGGAAACATGAATTGTATTATTTCATCAACCGATAAAAATATTCGCGTGGCTTTGAGAAAGATAAGAAAAATAAATTAAGGTTAACTAATATTAAAAATTAAGAGAACATTAAATTTGTATGAAAAAAATTATCATGAACAGCTAGACGTGTTTCGTTGAGGAACAGCAGCAACACCAGTTGTCACTTAAAATAACTACTGACATTTTTCTCGCCGTAGACGGTGTAAAAATTCAAAACGAAGAGTTACTTCACGAACAGTGAAAGACTTCTGAGTTCTCTAGCTTCAAGAGATTTTATCACGGCAAGACGCAGTCGTGTCTACTATTTATCCCTAATTAATAAATCGTGCAGCCGGCACGAAGAATAGAACCCAGTTCTACGCAGGGTCACTCATCCGCTGTACACTCGGTCCCAGGAAGACAACCAGTTGCGTGTACTCAAATACTGATCACGCACATTACCCTCAAGTTCATGTTCTTACGCCACTAATTGTTTCACGTACTTTGAACTAAAAGTGTCTTGTTGCTTTCAGTTTGTTCGTGTAGTGTTGAATGTGATGAAACAAGGGTGGTGTGAATGAACTGGGACTTTCTCACTGAAAACTACCTATCCTGTTGTTGCTTATTCGTACCAAGGAAGAAAATGCCAGGAAATATAGCATCTCACAAAAAAGTTAAACTTTCTTAAGGCAGTAATATTTGAACAAGCCAACCAAACCCAGACATTTATTTTAAAGACTTTGTATCACTAATCTAAGTTTTAACTATAATATTGACCAAAAATACTTAGCAACACAACGCCTCAATACATAATCTAACCATATTATTCATGAAAATATGAATAATATTCCAATATCGTTTTTTAAATGAATGGGACTCGATTTGCAAATTTGCTCTCCAAAGCTGAGTAAAATACGTGGCACATAAACCTTTTTAGTACATTTTCACGTGCGCATAAATCAGTTCTTTTCAGTCAGGTAGGAAGTTCATCGCAAGACTCGAATAAAAGCAATAGCATGAACTGAAATCCTGAGTACGAAATGTCACACAAGTCTCCCATACTGAGTTGCAGCACCGCTAAAATTTAGGACTTGCGTCCTGTGTTGCAGCACCACCAAAATCTGGATCTTGTCACCTAAGATGCAGCACTTCTGCGTTAGCCTAGTCTGTCTCTTTCTTCTCTGCGACGGCGCCATGGAGACAAAGACATAGACATGGCAAGACATAGACATGGAAAGACATAGAGAGTCGTAAAGATACACCACTTCTCTATGAAATTAAACGTCCTCTCTTGGTCAACTGTTGCCTTAATAGAAAATCTACGCAAATCTACGCCATAAATTGAAAAGTTTTATTTCATACTCCCTCTGGTCAGAAATAGTAGAGCAACGATCAGGAGCACATTCCACCATTTAAGTTATGGGAAACATAGGGAAATGATATATTTGTCTGTTTTTCTTATACCCTTCCTATGTATAATGTATACGTTGAAAGTTAAATGTATGAGTTATTTTTTTTAATTTTTCCCTCCTGCATCTATTGTTAAAAACCAACGTCAGACGTTGCATGAACCAACTGTTTCCGATCAAAGGAAGTATTTGGTAAAATATATTCAAGTTTTTGAGTGAGGACATTTCCCTTTGTCCTTCCCTGCTGTCATATATTTTCATCGTTAATCAGTTGTGTCCATCATAGATGTGAGCGCAGTATTTATCATGAATTATTTTGAATAAATTTCAGTAGCTCAGATATCGCTCAACAATTACAATTTTTTGTACCACGTCTTTTCGCATCGCGAATTTTCAAACAATCACCGATTTCTAATGAAACAAAATTCGCTCACAACACACGAACTCATTCAGACTTCAAAATTATAACAGATCTATAGGACTTTAATTACTAACATCAGAAAGGTCTCAAAAACTCAGATTTTAGGAATGCGTATGCCTTTCCCTCCGCTTTCCACTTAGATTTCATGCATAAAATGTTCGCAAAACTGCGTCCTAAACGTTCGGTCCAGCTAATGAGAACCACCAATAAACACGACACAAAGCGCCGTTAATTTAGTTACACAAACCTCATTAGAGTTAGGGACGCCTCTCTTTTTGCTGGGCGCCTTAAAAACGTGTACGATTTTAAAGTGATTTTTCTCTTCCATTAATGCACCATTCGAGTGAACTTAGATATTTTTTAAGCTTAAGGTCATCTTATGGCCTCAGTAGTCGAGTTTCACGGTCATTGACTGAGTGGGTTGTTTTTTTATTAAAATAATGAAAACTTAAACACATAAAACAGAAATTCACTGAATCTAAAAAAAACAACTTGGACGGTTTTACAGCACGCATGAGTTGATGTTTATCAGTTGATTCAATAGTCAAGAAATATTTGCTCGAAGGGATTCAAAATTTCGAACACAAATTCTGAGGAATAAAACAAAGTTCGCTCAACTACAAATATTTGAAGGAAACTGAAGCAGACTACACCTCATCTCCTACACCTCAAACGGAGTTGTGCATGTTAGATATTTTAAGAACTTTTTTAAAGTTTATGAACTTATGTTATCGCTGTCAGTTTCATTATCATTAAATATTCTTTCATTTTCTCTCCAATTCATAATCAATACAGAAATGAAACATGGAAGATTTTACGGTCAATGCACTTTCATTTTCATTCCGTGCATTGGAGCAATAATAGGCTCCGGGTATTGAAGCAATAATAGGTTCCGTGCATTGGAACAATAATAGGTTCCGTGCATTGGAACAATAATAGGCACCCTGTATTGGAGCAACAATAGGTTCCGTGCATTGGAGCAATAATAGGTTCCGTGCATTGGAAGAATAATAGGTTCCGTGCATTTGAACAATAATAGGCTCCAGTATTGGAGCAATAATAGGCTCCGTGCATTAGAGCAATAATAGGTTTACTTTTCCCTCTCTACACAACTACCTCAGCATGCAGCTCGTAGCAGCATCGAGTGCTACACCATGTGAATGAAATAAAATGTTATTGCTTCAATACACGGAACCTATTATTGCTCCAATGCACGGAGCCTATTGCAATATGTGAATGAAGTAAATACAAAATTTAGCGACGCCTTCCAGTTCTTTACAGTCATCAAATACTCGTACGTAACGTGAATGAGGAAACAAACTGAAAAGCCGTGGAAGCATCAATAATTCAACATTGATATTCAGGAAGTCCTGGAACATCGTAATTTTACCCATTGCTGGAATTCCTGACATTAAATTTCCTCCAATGTAAATTTTAAATTTTAATTTTTAATTCTTTTAGTTCTACTTAATTCTCACTGCAACAAAACAAAGATCGTGAACATGCCAATAATCACGAGGACGAGAGATCAAACATTCATACCGGCCGACAAAATCCGAACTCAAACTCACACTTGACAATATTTTTCGAGATAAAATATTCCGGCAGCATTTTGCACCCAGCCCGCAAATTTCCGCGCGGTGCTATACCTGAGCCTCTAAATCCCGAGTTTAGCATAAAAATTGCCAGGCAAACCCCACAACTGCCGCCAGACCGCGGCTGTGCTGAGCATGACCCTGCAAAGCCACGACATCGAGCTTGCAAATAGCACTAAATGAGCTCAGAAGTTGTTGCCTTAGGGCACTGCATCACTGCCACTGTATCTGGCCACTGCATCCCCTACTGCCACTATCTTGCAACTGCATCCCCTACTGCCACTATCTTGCAACTGCATCCCCTACTGCCACTGTATCTTGCAACTGCATCCCCTACTGCCACTGTATCT
>VCRD01005810.1:15360-28219 GCA_006783055.1 Trinorchestia longiramus
TGCCACTGCATCTCCTACTGCCACTGCATCTCCTACTGCCACTACATCTCCTACACCCACTGCATCCCCTACTGCCACTGCATCCCCTACTGCCACTGCATCCCCTACTGCCACTATCTTGCCACTGCATCCCCTACAGCCACTGTATTCCCTACTGCCACTGTGTCCTTTACTGCCACTGATTCTCATACTTTCACTACATACCATTACTGCCACAATATCCAGAATCATTATTTCTTTAAAATAAAAAATCCTATCCTTTAAATTAGAAAAATTTTGATTATATGATTGAAGGAATGATTCAATAAAGCTATTTGATTATCACCATATGACTAATGGAATACTTTATTTTAAATGACTGGGTTGCAACCATTGCGAAGACGTTACTTTTAATCAACGAAGGCTGCGTTTCAAAGGCTTCTTGAAACTGTAAGTTACAACCACAACTTGAAGTCACTGTAACGTGATATAAATTGAATAAATTCCCGAGTACAGGGAAGGAGCATCGGGAAAATGTCGCTACAGAAAACACCATAGTCTGTGTTCCCTCACTTTAGCTCATCCCCCTCACACCTTCCCCTCTTCCCCTCTCCCCGACAGCCCCGGCAGTCGAGGTACTTTTTGTAATTCTGGTAATTTTGTTTCTTCCCGCATAATTTGAGCGCGCTTTTGCATGATCAAATAATAGTTGTGAAAAAAATCGTTTTTAACTTCGTCTCTTTGCACTGATTATTTTTATTACTGCCGTTCAGGTATAGGAGAGCTGTATTCTCCTTATGTTGGCTGTGATTTATTGACATGCTTCATGAGATTTGATTTTGAACTGCAACATTACCGAGAGAAATCCAAAATCTGTTAAATTATTCCCTTGCATTTCTCCTCAATTTGTCAATCTTCAAACAGTTTAATTTGATTGCATAATCATTTATTAAGTGGTGTAAAAATGGGTCTGTTGGACGACTTTTAATAAGAAACCGAGTACAGCATGAGCGCCAGGGTACATATAAAAAATTATAGATTTGCTGACGTAAGTCATACTCCAGTCATTTACAGCACTTCTATTTCCACGTTCCTAAAACAAACCCACTTTATTAAACATGAGATGAAACAAATGTTTCCGTTTGCTCTGACTCGTAAAATACAATACGAGTCCCACGGTTGAGAACTAGCTAAACTTCTCAACATCTGCAGGTACGGAAGCTCATGAGACATGGACACGGCAGCCGCCTCCGTCGACCAGATCCTTGCAATAAAGCTTCGTCAGACGGAGTTGTGTCTGTGACTGATGCAACGCGCTAGGCTAAATGGTTGCGGGGACAAATGATGCAGAGTCGAGGGGGACGAGAGAAGGAAGAGGATGTTCTAGAGGCGTGATGGAGGTGCACTGGAAGGAAGAAAATGAGTATATGGATGGTATTATAGAGGCGTGATGGAGGTGCACTGGGAGGAGGAAAATGAGTATATGGATGGTTTTATAGTGGCGTGATGGAGGTGCACTGGGAGGAGGAAAATTAGTATATGGATGGTATTATATGGATGGTATTATAGTGATGTGATGGAAGTGCACTGGGAGGAGGAAAATGAGTATATGGATGGTTTTATAGTGGCGTGATGGAGGTGCACTGGGAGGAGGAAAATTAGTATATGGATGGTATTATAGTGATGTGATGGAGGTGCACTGGGAGGAGGAAAATGAGTATATGGATGGTGTTATAGTGCCTAATGGAGGTGCACTGAAGTAGGAGGATGTGGATGGTGTCAGTGACTTGATGGAAGTTCACTGAAGGAGGAGGGTTGTAGTGGTCACATGACCGTGTGGACTTGAAGAGAAGTAAGATGAATGTGGTATAGTGGTCACATGGTAGTGTGGACTTGAAGAGAAGTAAGATGAATGTGTTATAGTGGTCACATGGTAGTGTGGACTTGAAGAGAAGTAAGATGAATGTGTTATAGTGGTCAGATGGTAGTGTGGACTTGAAGAGAAGTAAGATGAATGTGTTATAGTGGTCACATGGTAGTGTGGACTTGAAGAGAAGTAAGATGAATGTGTTATAATGGTCAGATGGTAGTGTGGACTCATGTTTTTTCCAAATTATATTTTTATCGTTAGTTTTACTCTACGAAGCACAAAAGAAAAGAAGTTAATTTCAGAAAAACAGTGAGAATCCCTTCAGATTTTAGAAGTAATAAAAGTAAATAATACATTTAGCCTCAAGTAAGACGATCAAATTATCTGGATACAATATCCAACATAAACTTAGAGCCTTTTATAAGCGCTACGCACTACTTATCTCTACACGTTTTAATGCAATTTTACCGAACTTTTGAAAGAAACATTCACAATATAGCAATAATGTGAATGATTACTAATGCACATCAGGGACACCAGCGTTCACAGTAGGATTAATGATATCTAGTCACCCCACGCAACAAGCTGTGATTCTTGCCATAAATATCAATTTTGGTACTACGAAAAAGCATGAAATAAACTAAAACGTAACAAGCGTTTATTATAGCATGTTTAGTTTTGCTACTCAGCATTTCTGCACGCCAGTAAGACACCGCACTGCAGCTACACACTCAGAGGCCTCACGTCCACACGCTACTCACGCCAGGCTTACTGCCAGAGCTGGTCCAGTCCACATTTTGTTGCTCCTAGCGGCAACACGAGTATGAGATTTTCTGCACTTGTAGTACGCATTATTGTACTACTATTCTTCTTTCGAGTCTTGAGCACGCACCTCTATGGATAATGTTAACTAGTTTTTCTGTTTTTGAAAGTTTTGACGTGGGGTCAGGATTCTCACAGGCGCACTGGGGCCTATGCCTCACATCAAATCACGTCTTATAAAAAAATTGTGAAAAATGTACTAGATTATTCATAACTTTAGCTTGAAAAACCTTGCTTCACACCAATAAGTATCAGAAGATCTGTAAAGTAAACAGCGTAAAATCTTAGATCGACGAGAGTAGATGAGGATAGACCTGTTACATTTCAAAAGAGTTTAGTAAGCCACTGCAGCAACTCCTTTCATAACATCCGAGTTATGTTATTCAAACTATAATATCCGAACAATTAAAGATACAATAATTATAACAATCACCCACTGCAGTAATTTCTCTTATAATATCTGCCCTATGTTATTCAAACTATAATATCCGAACACTTATTCTTACCACATCCAACAGGTTCATGCACCATTTAGATACATAAGCGTTCTTGTTTTGTGAGCATAGGAAAACGTTAATGATAAAAAATAGCATGAAGATGTTCACTTGTTGAAAGACAAACAAGTTTCTATTACCATAGATTATGGAGTGTTCCAATTAGTAAAGATTACCAGATCCTTTCGTTACCTAAGATGGCAAATTCAGTCCGTTACCTAAAATTTCGAAACCTTGCAATTACGTAAGATTGCAAAGCCCTTCAATTACCTAAGACTGCCAAGCCCTTCAATTACGTAGGACTGCAAAGCCCTTCAATTACGTAAGACTGCAAAGCCCTTCAATTACGTAAGACTGCAAAGCCCTTCAATTACGTAAGACTGCAAAGCCCTTCAATTACGTAAGACTGCAAAGCCCTTCAATTACGTAAGACTGCAAAGCCCTTCAATTACCTAAGACTGCAAAGCCCTTCAATTACGTAGGACTGCAAAGCCCTTCAATTACGTAAGACTGCAAAGCCCTTCAATTAAATAAGACTACAAAGCCATTCAATTACCTAAAATTGTAAGGCCTTCAATAACCTAAGATTGCAAAGCCATTCAACTACCTAAGATTGTAACGGCCTTCAGTCACCGAAAATTAGAAACCCTTCCGTTACAAAAGATTGGGCAAGGCTGCCATTTCAAAGGAATAAGGAACACGGCACTCCATTCTTCACTGCTCCAAACAAGGGTTTGAAGCCTCTGGACTTCACGCCCAGCACCAGTTAACCCACGCAACGAAATTTCATTTGCCGTTCACTGCCTGAAAAAATGATCTTCCGCTCCATTGGCGGACGCCCTAGGCGTGTAAATCCTTTACTTCAACACTAAAAAATGGACGTAGAGAAAAAAATTCATTCGCCACGCTCAGGCTTATCGCGAATACTGTCAGTTTTATGAACCCCACAATGATGTAGGACAGTGTTTGACCATGTCCTACATAGTAACCAGTATACTGCAGCCTGCATGCAGTGGCCAGTATACTGCAGTCTGCATGGAGGGGCCAGCATAGTGTAACCTGCATAGTGACCAGTATATTGCATCTCTTCATGTGTTCCCTAGCATCCCATCTACGACACTTAACTGGCAGACAGTGCGCCTAGTAATATACTTTTATGGCAGCTTCATAAATTTACTTGTATTTGAGAAATAACTTGGATGGTGCGCTATGATCGAAGCGTTGAAATTCGTTATTCTTCCCACGAATAGGAATGTTTTACGATTGTTCGTTTTCTCCGTTCGATGACACTCAGAAACTTCCGTAACTCTTGTTCCAAAGTTGATTTACACGGAGTTATTCTTTGAGCGTATATGGTGGGTGAATTAATGCACCCACGAAATGCATTTTTTTTAAATAACTTTTCTGCTTAAACGAAATTTATTTTTTCTTTCAATCTTTTCATCAACGACGAGACGATTCTTTTATAAAACACTTTTCAATGCCGAAGAGAAGCATCATTTTAATTAAAACTGTTCTGGACTGATCAGATTCATTATTTTTTAAAAATCTTTCCAGCGTCGATGACATGTATTAATTTTTTTTAAACTTCCTGTACCGACGAGGTAAATTATTTTTTAATAACTTTTCTGGACGAACGAGATGCATCATTTTATTAATTTTTCCTCAGCCAACGAGATACGTTTTTATTTTTCTGGGCCGACGAGGTGCATTATTTTTTAACAGCTTTGCTCAATCGATGAGACGTAGTACTTTTTTCAAACTTTTCAGGGCGGACGAGCTGCATAATTTCGGCCCTGAGTGATCATCGCACAATTCATTCATTCATTCATTCATTGCCCAGGCAGCGACGAGACGAGATCTTTGTGGAACTTTGAAAAATTATTTAATGGAAACAAAGAATTAAAAGAAGCGTGAAAGCTGATCGGTGTAGTGTCAGCTCAACATGAAATCGAGTTACGTCTGTCTGTAAACCAAAATATGTTAATCAAGATTAAAGCTTCACACGAGACACACAAAATCTTAAAAAAAAACTTTTTTAAAATAAAAAGGAATGAAATAAAGAAAAAAGCTCAAATGATATGTATTGAAAAGCAATATAATTGAGTGTACTTAAATTACTTGTACAAACTTAGAATTAGATTTATAAAGTAATGACTCGAGGTTCTAGCTAAATGTGCGCCAGAAATACTGATAGTCTTAACCATATATTTTGAGAAATGCCTGCGGTTTAGCAAGACGTATATTTAAGGAAGAAAGCAAAGAAGAATGATTACACTACTGTTACAGAACACTCTCAAACAACAGAGAAAAACAATAAAAATTTTAGGAAAGTAAATTTACAAAAGGAAATATTCTCATACGTTTAAAGAACTAAATTCATACAGCATTTTAATTAAGAGGGACAGTTTGAAAGCGAGTTTAAAGTACAAGATAAAGCTTAATGGAAATGGAGATAAAGTCTAGCGTTCAGTTGGTGCAAAAATAGCCTCTTTGGACTTCAATGTTCGATTTAAATAAGAAATATTTGAAGACACTCGCAAAATGAGCTCAGGACTATTATATGTATGGCAAATAGGCAAGTGGCGTACAAATAATGCACATGAATAGGAAATAATAAGAATGCACAAATAAGGGCAGATAATCGGCAAATAAGGGCAGATAATCGGCAAATAAGGGCAGATAATCGGCAAATAAGGGCAGATAATCGGCAAATAAGGGCAGATAATCGGCAAATAAGGGCAGATAATCGACAAATAATTATAGATGATCGTATATCACTGGGCAACTGAAATCTTGGTATTAAAGTTCAAGTATAGAAATTAGACATAAAACATTTCACAATTGAAATTGAGCACATTTTAAAAAACAGAGCAGTAAATTTGGGAAGAAGACGCGCAAGAAGAGTAAACTGAAAACTTTGGTCGACAGCATTGGAGGTGACAAGCTGTTGTTTGGTCCAACTTTTACTCTTACATTAACTAGAATTTCTGTCAGTTGAGCAACAGACAGCGAAAATTTGCGATCCTATAACAATGGAGTGTACCTAAATATAGCTATAAAGTTAGGTAAGTCCACAGTTGCTCAACTAAGGTGAACTTGACGATATAAACTGCAGAACTGTTACGAGACTTCATCATTAACGCCTGTAGAACAGATGCTCTGCAGGTCAGGACCACAAAGCGTTGATCCAGCAAGAACCTCGCAAACTGTGTCAGGGGCTCGCAAACTGTGTCAGGGACTCGCAAACTGTGTCAGGGACTCGCAAACTGTGTCAGGGACTCGCAAACTGTGTCAGGGACTCGCAAACTGTGTCAGGGACTCGCAAACTGTGTCAGGGACTCGCAAACTGGGTGAAAGACCTCATTAACTGGCGTTTGTAATTTTTACTGTACGTACATCCTATTTATCTAGATTTTTACACGGCAACTCCATACAAAGGATTTAAATCCCTCGACTTCATGGTCTATTTATAGGCTATAAGATACTAAGTCTAGAGGAATAGAACACAGGTACACCATCAAACATGGACTCAATAATCGTTATCGAACTGATCAGAGCGCTGAGCTTAATTGTTGCAGAGTACGTGGTCTATGAGACCTGCATCAGGTGCCAGACCTGCACCAGGTGCCAGACCTGCACCAGGTGCCAGACCTGCATCAGATGCCAGACCTGCACCAGGTGCCAGACCTGCACCAGGTGCCAGACCTGCACCAGGTGTCAGACCTGTACAACAGCACTCAGGTAGGGCCGAGTTACCTGCTGGAAACGGCCGTGGTGGCGGGAAGGAGAGGACAGTATGGCGGGATAGATCTGCGAGTGTTTATACAGCAGGCAGTTGTAGTAAGAGTTGTTCGAATTTTTCTCTGCATCTTCTGTAGATTGCCAGCGCCGTCTGCCCGAGCCTGGCCCGGACGGTGCCACTTGATGTACGGGTGGGACTGGCCCCAAGGATTGTTGAAGAGGGATAGGACCAGACGGTGGCTGGAACAGGGACCGGCGAGACGCAAGAGAAGGAGGGCCTAAGGTTGTCCCCTTACGGTACACTTCGAGGGACAGCTCATTTCCACACTCCCTGGGGGAGGAAAATATCGAAAGGATTTAGATTGGCGTCATCACAAGTGAACTAATGAAATAAATTTCAAAGCTACTTCACAAGTACTGCGATGGAAATGTGGAATGTAAACTTTGTAGAATAGAAATAAATATAGGAGAAAATATAATCGGATTAAAAGATAAGGTTACACAATTAGAACGCAGAATATCACAATCACACCAAGTGCTATTCTTTAAATGATTATTTTCAACAAAAATTGCAACATAAATTGCACTTGACACACAGACCACTTTTCAACCACAAACAACTTTTTTGGAAACCCTCAACTAAAATCACGGCAAGCTGAGGTGAACAAGAATTTTTACGTACAAATTCACAGTGGACAATGAAGATGATTAAAAAAACTTAAATGTGCACAGTAGACGATCAAAAAGTAAAGCCGTCGCTTAAATTGAGTTTTCCCGCAGAAATTTCCACTACATAAAAGTGCCTACTTGTTCTGAATAAGCCGTAAAAAAGGCTGCATGGCTTGAAAAATATTCGTTTTCTTTTTCTACGAGAGATAATGTTTCAAGTAACATTTTTCACGAGGCTGAGGTTTGATAGAACTTTTCAGCATAAATCTGTTTCGTAACCGATTTTTTCAGGCATATTGATAAACTTGGACTTCGTGTCTGGATACAGTTAAGCCTCATGTCTGCATACACCTGAGCCTCATGTCTGCATACACCTGAGCCTCATGTCTGCATACACTTAGGCTTCATGTCTACATACACCTGGTTCTCATGTCTGCATACACCTGGTCCTCGTCTGGATACATTTAGGCCTCATGTGTGCATACACCTGGTCCTCATGTCTGCATACACCTGGTCCTCATGTCTGCATACACCTGGTCCTCATGTCTGCATACACCTGGTCCTCGTCTGGATACATTTAGGCCTCATGTCTGCATACACCTGGTCCTCATGTGTGGATAAACATTGGCCTCACTACCAGGACAAATTCACTGGGGGGAAAAACTCACTTGATAGCTGCCATGACGCCTTTTTCGTCGAGCCTGACGATGTTGCGGGCACCCACGAAGATGATGTAGTCGCCAGGCAGAAGTCCTGCTGCAGCTGCAGGCAGACCTGCGTCCACGCGCTCCACGCGAGGGGGCCGTGACCACGTGACAGAGAACCCGAACCCACGTGGGCCACGAGGCACCTTTACAGAGAGCGTGTAGGGCGTCTGGCCCTCAGGAGCGGTGCTCTGTGTAGGCCCCCAGCCCTCCTCACGAAGGCCCTCTGAGGTCCCTGTGTAGAGAGAGCTTCATCAGGACTGCATACACAGAGCAGGACGCAACATGGCGCACGTCTAGGTCAGAGTTGCAGCACAGAATGTAGTGGTGCAACAGCCACAATACTCTTACAGTAGGTGAAATTAATGCGTAGAATGTGCTAAAAATGAGATAATAGATGCAGTTGGTGCATGAGTGTACTCAATGCAGTGCACCAGCTGAGTACACGAGTACATAACGCACAGGCTGGGTGTACGTTGGTGTGAAGAAATTTTTACTGTACAGGCTAAGTAATTCTGTTCATAAAATGACCCTCTATTTGCATACATAATTTTTTCTTCAAATAACAACAAAAAGGTCAATGATGATATATACATTACTTTGAAGCGAATTCTCATCAACCAACGTCATTAGAACATTTGGTCAGCAACTGATTGATCAAACTATTCCCCTTTGAAATATTTGTACGTATCTTCAACATTTGTGTGAAAATTCACCATACATTTAGGCTCTTAAGAATTATCTGTAAGATATGTTACCCTCGTAACAATTGTACACACATTTCTTCCTTATTTCGAGCACAGCCTTCACTTCATGAGACGTTACAGAATAAGCAAACTCTCAAAGTTCGATTTTTGACCTCAATTGTAACACCTCACGCAGCATTTCAGCTCAATTGTAAAACTTCAAGCAGCATAGTGGCTCAATTGTAGCACCTCACGCAGCATTGCGGCTCAATTGTAACACATCACGCAGCATTTCAGCTCAATTGTAAAACTTCACGCAGCATAGTGGCTCAATTGTAGCACCTCACGCAGCATTGCGGCTCAATTGTAGCACCTCACGCAGCATTGCGGCTCAATTGTAACACCTCACGCAGCATTGTGGCTCAATTGTAACACCTCACGCAGCATTGCGGCTCAATTGTAACACCTCACGCAGCATTGTGGCTCAATTGTAGCACCTCACGCAGCATTGTGGTTCAATTGTAATACCTCACGCAGCATTGCCGCTCAATTGTAACACCTCACGCAGCATTGTGGCTCAATTGTAACACCTCACGCAGCATTGCGGCACAAATTACAAAGAATTAAAGAATTCAAAGTTTATAACAAACCCAAGCCAAGAAGGTTAAAATTTAAAATGAGGAGTAGAGGCCCTCAGGAGCGTCCTGGGTGTCACTTTAACGAAACGCCCGTCACCTCAACAATAAATAGGAAAATAGGAAGAACTACATTAATATTGTGAACTAGTACTTCAAAGCCATAAGTAGTACAGTCGCCACTAGTACAACCATGAGTAGTAGAGCCATAAGTACTGGAGCCATAAGTAGTGCAGCCATTATTAGTACACCCATTGATAAGTAAGTCACAACTAGTGCCGTCATAATTAGTAGGCCGATAAGAACGCTCCAGAAAATAGTAAAGCTAAGCAAGGGAACAAAAGACGTTCAGCTTCCCTACAAGAGGAAACTAATCCCGCTAGTGAGGACTAGTCTTCAATGAGAAACTAGTCACGGAATATTAGTACTGACCAGCAGCAGTGACCTGGTGGTGTCGACGAGGTGTAGTGGGTGACCCAGACTCTTGCTCCGTGTCTAATTTAGGGTGACCTGCACGAGGAAAATTTTACTATAGAAACAAAGTACAATTCTGTGAAGTAGAGATAAAACTATGTGTACTTGACGCGTGAGCTGAAAATTTTCTGATCCTGGCAGTATAAGTTGAATATCTGGAAAGTTAATGAAAAGTTCCTGCAGTTAAATGACCTGTATATTTGCTCAGGGGGGTCGCGTAGCCTAGCCAGGGGGGTCGCGTAGCCTAGCCAGGGGGGTCGCGTAGCCTAGCCAGGGGGGTCGCGTAGCCTAGGCAGAGGGGTCGCGTAGCCCTGCTAGAAATTGCTTGGGATAATATTAATTTCAACCCACCAGTTACATTTTTTATGCTCTTATAAATTCATACACCGAAAATAAATCTAAATCGAACTACTGATCGTGGAGTGACAATTTTTTTTACAAGCTTTTGGATCGGGGATCCTGAATATAAAAGCATCAGGAGCACTTGGCTTGATTAAACAACACAAGACAGGACGGTGTGGACACAGAGGTGGGCCTTCGAGGTGACGAGGCTGTTATTATCACGACTGACGCATGACATCGACCGGCCTGCATGACCCTATTGCCAGATAGATATTAATGACCTTATTAAACCTTAATTACTACCGATAAGCACAGCAGATGCAATACAGAGGAGCACGATATTGTATTCAGAGTTACCTTTATACTGAGTGTGTACGCATATTCTAATGTTATAGATGAAGCGCATGCGAAGTTATTTCAACAGAGAAACCCCTAATAACAAATGTAGAATATTAAGCACAAAGAATAGGTACTGAATGTTGCAGAAAATACAACTGTGGCGTTCTCAATTACCAAAAATTAGAACAACGTTCCTTCTTCTATCAAGAGCAAGTCAAGTGAACGGCAAAACACCCGTTCATTATTATGTTGGTTTGTGTTACCACAGATTGTGCTTTGAAGTTCATATTTATTACAAGTTCGTGATCAATTAACTTTGTGGAATCTATGGTTTTGGATTTATATAAAGCAGTGTTTTCCAACCTGTGGGTCGTGACCCCAAACGGAGTCGCGACCCCATTTTCAATTATTTATGAATTCACCTGATACATACATTTGTGTGTTTGTTTTAAGGAATAGCGTTCCATCATAAACGAGGTTTTGAAGTACAAAGGAACACAGTTATTTGACGGAATGGGAGCATGGATTGATTATTTGTTCCAAAATGGGTCGTCATAGGTCACCAGACCCGGTAAAGGTTGGAAACTACTGATATAAAGTTAAAATGTCTGCACAAGTAAAACATCATTGACTCTCAGGTTTGCTGTCTGGCTGCAATATGCGAGTGGCAGGAAAGCACTCAACCAAAATTACTTCGTCGCAGAACTAACAATAATACAACAAAACTCAAAGCACTTTTGAGGAGTAAAAGACAAGATAGAAAGTTGCGTGGTGTTGTCGGTGTAAGTTAATCAAGTTTGTTTTGGCAGCTCGCATGCAATGCAGTCCACGCCGCCTGTCTCGTGGGAACCCAGCACCCGGTGTGACTCAGAAGAAGAAACTTTAATCCATTCAGTCACACAAGAGACGTACATTGGGTTTTGACTTCTTAATGCAAACATCTTAAGACTGGAAATTATGCGTCCAGTGATAGTGTCCGTCTATCTTGTGACTTGAGGTAGAGGCTCGTAGGAACACGCGATGATCTGAAAGTTTGAGGAAATCGTCAGTTTTAGTCAAATCAGTCAGTCAGGAGGAAATGCAGGTGAAATTCAGGGCGCAACGCTGGTGTAACCTAGGGAATTTACTGTGTAAAGCAGAGCACGCAAGCTACGATTTATTTTTCTAGCAAGGTCTAAGATGTAAATTTAAATGTTGAAGTTGTGGGATTCGAAGAAGCAAGAACTTGACAAACTGGCCATCTGTACACACAGACGACTCGCCCCATAATAATTTGATCAACAAATAACTCGAAACAAAACCCACTCTAAGTCTCAAAACAAACAAATTGTTGGGTCGTAGAAGCTCTGGTTGCATTGCACATCTCGATCACGATCCTCTTGCTGCTAATGATGGAGACCCTGAAGCAACGGTCACCCGATAAGCAGATTAGCAGTCCTAGCATGGCCACCATTAGCACGCTTACTGGGGCGCCAATTGCTCCCAATCATGGGCCTCGTGGCCAATCATGGTCCAATCAATGGCTGAAATGATTTGAGCAAAGCGACGCAGACAAACAAACTAAATATCACTCGTGGCACGGCAAAAACTGAGGAATGAAACCTTAGTAAACGTGAGTGTAGTGACGTGGTAGTTAGTGTGTAGTGACGTGGTAGTTAGTGTGTAGTGACATGGTAGTTAGTGTGTAGTGACGTGGTAGTTAGTGTGTAGTGACGTGGTAGTTAGTGTGTAGTGACATGGTAGTTAGTGTGTAGTGACATGGTAGTTAGTGTGTAGTGACATGGTAGTTAGTGTGTAGTGACATGGCAGTTAGTGTGTAGTGACATGATAGTGTGCAATAACATGGTGGTTAGTGAGTATTTAAAATAGTATTCACCGAAATATTGAATGATAAACGAACAACCATACTTGGATAGAACAAAGCTGAAAATTGAAAAATGAAAGTAATATAAATTATTTCCTTTCCCAGACCGAAATAAGAATTAAAACAAGTACACTGCATAGCTTCATTAGGCTCGTCTAGAGAGAAGCAACAATTTGCAAAAGAATTGCAGTACGTACTTCGAATCTATGACAAACACTTTAGGTACAGAGTTTATAG
>VCRD01005811.1:0-12937 GCA_006783055.1 Trinorchestia longiramus
TCCTCCACCTCCCCCATAGCCTCCTCCACCTCCTCCACCTCCCCCATAACCTCCTCCACCTCCTCCACCTCCTTTCCCTTTGCTACCCTTTTTTCCTTTCCTAAAGAACGAACCTTTCCCTTTACCTTTTCCTTTCCCGAAGTTTAACCCTTTCCCCTTCATGAAGTTAAACCCTTTCCCCTTCCCCTTCCCCTTCAAGAAGTTAAACCCTTTCCCCTTCCCCTTCCCCTTCATGAGATTAAACCCTTTCCCCTTTCCCTTCCCCTTCATGAGATTAAACCCTTTTCCTTTTCCCTTACCACTCCCGCTGCCACCCCCACCTCCTTTTCCTTTCCCCTTTTTCCAACTGCTGGGGAAGTCAAGGCTGCGGACGTAACGTTCGTGTCCGCCATCTTGGCCGTCCCATGAGGCGTCTTGACACCCATCGTACATCACCTTCACAGGCTCGTCGCCTCCTTCAGCAGCTCGGCGAGTGCGCCCTGAGGTGTGTGACGTCATCTCCACATCTGAAGAATAAATTGCGTCATGTGTCATGTTACTGGTGACAGATTATGCGTTATGCGTCATGTTCTCGGTGACAGATGAAGCGTAAGTCTTCATGTTACTGGCGACAGATTAAGCGTAAGTCTTCATGTTACTGGTGACAAATTAAGCGTTATGCATCATGTTCCTGGTGACACATTAAGCGTTAGCCATCATGTTACTAGTAACAGATTAAGCGTTCACCATCATGTTACTGGTGACAAATTAAGCGTTATGCATCATGTTACTAGTAACAGATTAAGCGTTAGCCATCATGTTACTAGAGACAGATTAAGCGTTATGCATCATGTTACCGGTGACAGATTAAGCGTTATGCATCATGTTACCGGTGACAGATTACGAGTAGGACATCACGTTACCGGTGACAGATGACGCATTAGGCATCATTAGTACCAGCTGAAGTTACATGTTAGGATATTTATTGCTTTGACATCAATTTAATAAGCTGAGCACTACGTTAAGCTCATTCATTAATGATCCTTTTGACCAAACTTTTCCCGTTGTAATCTGAGCGTTGCGACTCCCAGGTGGCACGAGCAGCAGAGCCGCCAGTGCAATGATAAGAACATTGCCAGTTATGGGCACTAAATACATTAAATGTATTTAAACACTAAATACAAAATACATTTTTCAGATGTATTGATGTACTAAATACTAAATACATGAAATGTATTTCAATACTCTAGGAAATACTTCTCTCTTACATGTAAATTTACATATTGAAGAATCAAGATACTCGTAGATTGAGTGTACTGAATAAACGTTAAGATATAATTCATTTAGAGTTATAATATTGGCGCTGTACTGTCGTACGAGAAACTAGCTTCTTTATAGTTGAAACGCAACTAGAATTTTAAGCAGCAGGACTAACAATTATTATTGTCTAAAAATTTGGCTCGATCCCTGCAGTTTATAAATCACATGGAAAAAACGAGTGAAAAAGAGGTAGAAAGTATCATTTTACTCTCAATTACTATTTTTTATTTAATTTTAAAAACAAACATCAATACACTTCCGTAACATCCTGCCTATACTGTCCTGCATCACATAAATAGTTTCATAAATAGCTGCTGTACGCCGATTTTATCAAAAACAGAAGAAATACAGCAAAGAATTTTATCAACTACAGTATATTTATGCAGATGTAATTAAAGATACATTCCTTTGAGATGCATTCCATGAGAAGCCCACTGGGGGTATGATCAAAGGGATTTTTTTCACATGCTTATGGGACTTAGCGTCCTTCGGGGGATAGATAGGATTTCCGAACTGCACTTAAGGAAGCACACTGATACAGTCTGTCCTCGTAAGCATGTCTTAGGAATTTAGTATTCCTCGACGGAAATTCAATCGAGCTACCTGCTCCAGCACAACCAATGTTGGCTGCACGAGTCTGTTGTAGGTTTAGTTTTTGTGTGTAAGTAGACCTTATTCATCCGTTTTCTCCCTCCGTGACTCCCTCGTGGAGGAGGCCTCGGACCAGACCTCCTGCTCGAATGCCTTCGTTTCGTAATCTTTAGTCTTCATTCTTTCATATTTGTTTCTCTAAAATGCTCTCTGCCCTTGCTGGAACGCCTTTGCAACGGCTGCGGAGGTACAACACTGTTGTCTTTAATCTAGTATTCTGAAAAGTTTAAAAATCTAAACATTCAATGTATTATCTAAATCAAACAAAATATAATTTCTCCGATTCGTATCCGTGAAATAGGGGGCCTTCATATTTCATTATTATAAGAATTACATTTTCAGTTGGAGTACTATTATATTAGTAGAATATAGAATAAGACTAGAATTAGGCGATAGGAACGAGCCTTTTGGCCTATTTTTTGATTGGCACCCAAGTCCTATGCTGTAATTCTAGTCAAGTAAAAGTCGTACACAAACTGACCACCGCGGCAGCGGACCTCTAACCCGGGTTTTCTCGCATCTCAAGCGAGTTCGCTCACCAGTCGACCAAGCTGGTGGTATTCGAATTCTTGAGCTGGTGGTAGTAGCTTTCACATTCCTAAACAAAGTGTGTTATGCGCTTTTGATATTATAGTCTATTAAAGAGTATAAAAGTCATGTATAAATTTTCCTCCTACTGAACGTTAAAATTTCATAAGGAACTCACACAATGAAAATATTTTACAAAAACTCAGAATTTGGACCTAACAATTAAAATTTTTTATTAGAGTGTAATTATATCAACTGTCCAACAGTTTTATCCTAAGTTTATTTCTATGGGGGTTAAAGTTGAGTCAGCAAGAGAGAATAACCTCTCGACTGGGACAGAAGACAATAGAGTTGTGTTAAAACAAAGAAACATTTTTAGAATAAGAGGATCATGAATGTCTGGTTCATCAACTAGCTGAAGGTATTTTTGAAACATTTTGTGAAAGCCCTGAAAAACTGCCTGTAGGAGTGGGACACAATGTTTTAACTGCTCTGACTTCAGTTCATTCAGTTTGTTCTGCACAGTCAGGAAGGTAGGTAGGAAGTGTCCGTAAAATTGGCTTCTTCTCCTTGCAGGTGGTCGATTGCAGTAGCGATGGGTCCCAAAACACAAATGTATTCATCAATGAATTCTATTTCAGAGGTTTTTAGGGTTGGGAGCTTTAGTGCGGTATAAAGATTATCGACCTTATCTCTGTGTTTCAGTAGCAGAGTTAAGGCGTCGTGGAGTGAATTCTACCTCGTAACAGAGCTATTTTTAACCTCACAAAACGCTTTCACTGCCAATATAGATAAAAATGGTGCTAGGAATTTTCTAAATTCCATGCGTACGACACGAATGTTATTTCTTGATAAAGCATATATTGACTTCAGCTTAAAGAGATGACATTTTTCTCCACATAATAGATTGAGGGTAAAATACCAGCCACATAAAAAAAGAACACAGGGAGCTTAATTGTGGCAACAATTTTGCAAATGTGACAGAGACATCATAACTCATGAAATAAAAGCAAATAGTTCTATAATTATTAATTATTATTTCTTATACAGTATGGACCCTTGGATTTACATTAAAATATTCGCCATGACTTCTTCCCATGATCATTAGGAAAGAATCGTCATGTAATAAGAAATAAAAACTAGCATTTATAAAATAAAAAGCTGTATACATACAGAGTGTCTAACTTACCAAAGAATAATATAACTTAAAATAGTATAATATAATAAAAGATCTTGCTGACCTTAATATGATGGTAAAGATTCGCTGTACTGTTCATGGCGGCTGAGATCGTTTAACTACAGAGCATGCACTCACACTTGAGTTTATCACTAGATTGTTCTTTTATTTTAATAAATTTTCCATCTAAAATTAAATCAAATTTTCCGTTCACAATATTGTCGGTACTTGAAGAGGGTGAGAAACATGAAATAGTAGTCTTAGAGGCCATCTTAACAATAGCTAACATATACGACGAGTAACAAAAGTTTCGGAGCAGTTCCGACCAGGGTTACCAGAAGGTTTTCGTGAATAGACAGTAAACATACCTGTGGGGTCCAACCAGTCCACGTGGGGGGATGCGCCAAGAGAACCCCCAACCAAAATCCCCAGCAAGAGGATTAAGACCTGGGGAATCACAAAGAAAAAGTAATTTCTGGAGAATCTCATTATAACATTTTGATGTTGATGAGGAATTTCTTTTTTTTGATTTCACAATTATATCAAGTAACTTATTATGAGCGCAAGCAACAGTCTAGTGTGTTCAATTCTGAAAAGTTCAGTCAGGTGCCTTGTTCAGGCATGCATGTACAAACAGCATGTTCAGGTATGCCTGTACAGATGGCCTGTTGAGGTTTTCCCTGTACAAGTGGGTTTTTTTCAGGCATGCCTGTACAGGTGCAAATGTTCAGGTGTGAGGTATAGGACGCTGGACGTATCGTACAGGAACTTCGTGTGTCAATTGAAAGCTTTCGTCTTTAAGTGACCAGAGTTAATGAGATCACACTTAATGAGATCACAGTTAATGAAATCACAGCTAATGAGATCACAGTTAATGAGATGAAAGTGAATGATGTCACAGTGAATGAAATCGCAGCTAATGAGACCACAATTAATGAAATCACAGGTAATAAGATTACAGTTACACTTGACTTTAAATCATATATTTCAGCCTTCTACTTTCATTCTCTGGTGTGAAGCAGAACCAACACACAAACAATGCGACAAGCAGAGTCGGCATTTGTCAACTCGCGGCTCAATTTTAGGGAGCCGGAAAGATGCTGAAGCATTTTTTAGTTTCTCTTAAGCACAAGGGAGAAATCTTCTTCCCAGGTTCCCCAGTCTGGGGATTGGGGAATGGGGGACGCGGTTTGTCACGGCCACAGGAGAGCTACGCTGCTCACACCGTGAAGACCGAAGGTGCTGTACAGGGTGCGGCAACATAACTTCCTTTTTTGAAAGGAACTTTCTTTGAAAAAAAGGAAGTTATGTTGCCTCTCCTAGTACAACGACAACAAAACGAACGAGCGTGAAGTGTAGGAAAAATGTTTGTAGTTCACAAAGATCTGTTTGTTTATGAGATTAAAAAGAAAATGAAATTTATGATCAATCTAGTCGGATTAGGAATGTATCTGTTGTTCATAAGTCTTCACCTGCAATCTAATTTTAAGATATATAGTAAATTTAGATAAGTAAAATACGGAAATTTTGTGATCCATTTAGCACACATGCTGTCTTTTCCCTAAAGATTCTGTCTACATGTAAATCAATTATGTTTCATTGTTTTCATTTTTAGGAGAGATAGAAAAATACGTTTTCGCGTCACTTATTTACCGAACAGTTTTCCAATTTGTAAGTCCTATCTTCTTATTTATATTCACAATTACCTACCCTCGAATATGCTAAACGTTCAGCATACTCGTCAACTCTTAGTTTCACTTTGTACGTGACTCACAAGAGACTTCATGCTGCTGCAGTTGATGCTGTCGCAGTTCCGACACGAATGAGGGATTCTCTGTTTTTGCACGTCTTATATAGTCTGGCCTGACCTCGTGCCTACACGAGCGACGCTCCCTATACATAGTTCAGAGGGTTGAGGGTCTCCCACAACTTCCCTGACTCGTAAAGTCTGCTCACAAACTTCAAGTGTCGCTGGCTGCAATTACTGACAATTATTTCTTCATCCCTACTCTATGTTTTACTTCTTTAGAAGCATAAAACGCTCGTAAATGATATAAGTGCCACTATGCAAGCATGTTTTTATATGCTTCTATGCCCTCGTAACGCACATACGTATATGTGCACAGTTATACTGATTCTGAAATTATCAATCATTTTAGCACGACAATGCAAGACTGCATATAGCGAAATTTCTCAGAAAAAATGTTTCAATTTTACCTCACCCACTCTCACCTGACATCGCTCCATCTGATTACCATCTTTTTAGACCTTTGCAACATCACTGAAGTAATAAAACTTATGAAAATTATAGACAGCGAAAAAGTAATCTCGATTTTGGTTTTCTTTTTAAACCCCATTTTTTAACGTATCATGTAAAAACCAGTGGAACAATTGGCAAGTGTCATTGAAAATGAGGGAAACTGGTGTCAAAAATGAAAATTAATAATCTATGAGTTTTCAAACTTATATATATATATATATATATATATATATATATATATATATATATATATATATATATATATATATCATAAAAACACAATGTTTTCTTCGTAACCTAATGGCACACAGATATGAGAGCAGCAGTGAGAAAAGTGGAACTGGAGACCATAGAAAGAGCACAACAATTAGCAACAAATCAAACACAACCGAAGATGTGGCAGACAACCAGAATGTGTCAGACAAACACACACCGTCAATAATGACTTAATTGCTCGCTTCTCGGTGGGTCGAGAAGTCACTACAAACGACCCGTGAAAGTTACAGAGGAAAACAGTAGAAGGAAGTTGTTGAGGCCGATAACAATTAGGAAAGTTACAATTATTGTCTGGTTGAAAATCAAGTAATCAGGATGAAATTTATCTTAAGGGTTGAGGTGAAAGTCAAAGAATAAGTATTTACCTACGTAGCAACACGTGTTGCTGCCATCATGGAGTGCGCTGACGTCAACGCGTGTTGCTGCCATCATGGAGTCTGCTGACGCCAGCGCGTGTTGCTGCCATCATGGAGTGTGCTGACGTCAACGAGTGTTGTTGCCATCATGGAGTCCGCTGACACCAGCGCGTGTTGCTGCCTGCCATCACAGCTGACGTGTCACTACTCACCATTATCACTCACCAGAGGTCGGGGAGATAATTACAACATCACTGCAAGAACGAGGGCTGATCAAGCAGATGGTCGCGTGATCTAAGATTTCACAGATCGTGCAATGGTGCTGGCGTGTGCCTCAGCTCTCTGGTGACATTAACGTGCAGTTGCCATACACTGCATGGCTGAGGAGCTTTACTGTAGGCTGTTGGAATACATCTACATACCTTGCTCATGTGCAACTGTGCTGTATGTTGTGAAGCATTGTGGTAAATACATATTAAGCACTGATATACTGATATAAGTGCAGTATGTGTGTTTATAACACAGTTGCAAGTAGAAGGTAGGACAAGATTAAACACAGGTGCAAGAATAAGAACAGATACATGGTTAAATATTGATAAAAGACTCAACATTGATGCAAAGTTAACATTGTTAAAATGTTAAGCACTGATACAAGGTTTGATACAAGGTAAAGAAACATTGCCTTCTTCGCAAATTTCCTCACGTTCTTTCAGAGAAATAAAGTAATTTGGGTCACCCTAAGATTTTCTACATACAGTCGATTACTGAGCTTTCTGTTGCTGTGTAAATGCTCGTGCTTTTATTTTACTCAGCGTATGAGAAAATTGTCTCAATTATTATGAAATTGTCTTAACACACTTTTATTTTTAAAAACGAAAACCACGCGGCAGTCTGAACATAATAAAAGCCGCCTACTGCATAGCACAACTTCAAGAAGTCAGAGGAAGCAATCTTGCCCTACATCACTCGATGACTTGCTCGGTGTAATACAATTTTCCTTATGTAACATGAATGACATTTTTTACTGTCCTGTCGGGATAACTACGACTACTGAATTACAATAATGAACAATGTCAATTTTATTTCGTGATAGGGTATAGCTATTATAAAAAAGTAGTGGAACTGATACACATGTATATTAAAAGCTTTTCATAAGGTAGCAGAATTCTAATTGCATAACGTGAACATCACCAACTCGAGCATAAACTAGACCCGGCCCTACGTCTATGAACCACGTAGCTCCCGTATACTCTCTCTCCTCCTCCTCATCCTACATTCTAGCCAAACTAGATAGTTCCCGTGGAAATTCCAAAGTTCAAAACGGATAAAAAAAGTATCTATGAAATAAAATACATTTGTCAATTTTAGATGTAAATTGGTTAAATATACATATTTCATTGGGTAACGGGAGCAAAAGTCAAAGTGGTAACTGACTTTAGATTCTGATCTCAGTTCATTAATTTTTCTTCAGTTATAGATTAGAAGAAATGAGACGGACACACAAATAAAGTGATGGAGAGATAGAGAAAAAGACAGAGATGGAGGTCCACTGCGTATCATATAAGTAGATTAGATTCTGAAACTGAAAATCCATCACCATCATGCCGTCTCTTGCTCATCGTAGCATTACTGTGATGCACAGTAGCACGACATGCAGCAAGCATCACGCTGCCAGTGGACCGTGGGAGGCTCGCGTGAGAAGCGCACGTCCGTAACATTTCCAATTGCTTCTGTTCTCAGGTGCTGCCAGCACCTGCAACACCGCCCCTTGTCCTCACTCTTTCAAGCGCTGGTCAGGCCCTTTATGGAGGTCAGTCTGTCCCAGGACTTGCTGGTTTACAGACTTGTTGTCAGCTCTTAATAATAAGCTCGGAGTTTGTGTCAAAAAAAGTTTTGTATGATTTTACTGTGTTTGGCGCATGCTTGTAGAGAAAACTCAATAATTAGGAAATTAAGTATCAGCATTAATGTGCATCGGCTACTACAGCATTGTGGGAATACGCATCAGTATTTCAAAAGAGAAATACGCAAATATCTGTACTCAGAGGCCAATGTTGTTCACAAAAATTTGAAAAAAATGCAGTCACGCAACCCACCTCTTTACTTAGCTTGACTGGACCTTAAAACAGGGAATAATTTTTATTCGTGAAGCCCAAAATGTTTATTTTCGACTTTTCTTTAATTCACCCTTTGTTCATCCTTTGTCTAGTTAATTCCCCTTGACATGTTTCATTCCTTAAAATGTATTTTTTTAAACTTCTCTCTAGATTTCAATGAGGTTGTTTGTTTCGTGTTTCTGTCTGTCTGTGGCCATATTGTCTGTCCATCAGTTCAACTGTCTATCTGTCAGTTCAACTGTTTCTCTGTCAGTTCAACTGTCACTCCGTCAGTTCAACTGTCACTCCGTCAGTTCAACTGTCACTCCGTCAGTTCAACTGTCTCTCTGTTAGTTCAACTGTCACTCCGTCAGTTCAACTGTCACTCCATCAGTTCAACTGTGTATCTGTCTGTCATCACAGCGTGTTATGAAGATGACAGGAGTGAAACATGCTGTTGGAAGACAGAAATCAATAAATAAATTGATATAGGTACAACAATATTATTCTATCCCACAGCTACGTACAAGCCGGCTAATCGAGGAAATTATCCTATGAAAAAATCTCGTCCTCCAGATGATAGCCAAAGATAATCGTCAACTCAGTAGACTTCCTCGTGAAGAAATGAATGCTATGCATTCACACTACAAGTTCTTATTTCATGCACCATAAGACTCATATGTATCTCATAGCTCATTAGTGGGAGAAATTTTCATTTGTTCCTATGGTGGGGAATATAATTCATTAAATTTTATATATTCTACTCTAATGTGTTGAATATTGTTGCATACGCACGATTATTTTTACGCATTTTATCACTCATGAATTATGCGATCATTTTCCCATAGTTTTCATACGTGTATCTGTATTAGTGAAGCTACCACTTACATATTGTTTATCTATCTAAAGCGCCCACCAATCAATCGAGAACCGATTCATGTGCGCCCAATCAATCGAGTACCAATTCATGTGCTTTGTGCAACTAACGGCGCTCATATAAAGGTGTGTTAGATAAAATATAAAACACTTTAAAATTTAATCCCCTTCTGATTTTTTTGTAAATACTTATTTGTATATTTGTTATGTAATATTTTTTTACAAAAAATTGCAAAAAGACTTTATGGACGTCCTGTATATTATTTTCTTAGCAAAATTGTTGAAACTGCTTAAGTATTGAACACAGTTTTACACTGTGTTCACGTGCTGATACTCTTTGGTAATTAATTATATTTCGCTAATACTTCGCCGTCATTATTTAAGCTCCCTTTAAGTAATCTTTCAATCGCACATTTGAAGTTTTTAAACTCTGCTAAAATGAATTATATCTATTCTTGTAGAGTGTGTTAGTGATCAACTGCAAGTTACAGTTTTCTTATAAAGTAAATTAGTTATCACTCTACATCGTTTTAACATCACTGTGTGTCCAGTTAATTTTTTTTCAAATGTTGTTCTACATATTATATGAGAGAAAATTGTACTACACTGAACAGTATGATATATCACTATACCAGTTTTTCTTTCGTGCTCGAATGACTCATGTATAATATGTTGCCCAATGCCTTTCTAACTTTCCAAAAGTATAGGCCTTACCAGTTGATATGCATGTCATGAATATGTACGGGTTACTAAACCCCAATAAACTTGATAATGTATGATAAGTAGGCCTTTTTTCGTTGGATAATTTATTTACAAGGCTAAAACTCATACGAGAACCAAAACGGAAATCCTGAGGAAGAACCTGGACTGAGATCTACATTGAATGAAAACTAGAACTGTGATCTCAAATAAGAACCAAAATTGAAATCAGATCTTCAATAAGAACTACGACTAAGATATTGAAAAAAAAACAGAATTAAGACTTGCGCATACGGCACACAATGAATAATTTGGAAAACCCCAGGAGATAATAAAATAAAGGAAATAAAAAACGAGTAAAGAAGAGAATGTTACAAAATGAACGTTAAAAATCTATCCACCGAAGTACAATCATGAATTGTCATAAGATGATAACAACTTGGATTAGGTAATTAAAATGCACAAAGTACCTATTTCCTGACAGTCAGTGTATGTATAACAAGAAATCAAAAGAATGACACGAGTATTAGATGACAACTAAAAACGTTTTTCCTAGAAGCACAGCAAAGTCAACTAGATGAACGTTTGACGCTAAGAATATAGGAACGTTTAAGACTAAGAATATAGGAACGTTTAAGGCTAAGAATATAGGAACATTTAAGGCTAAGAATATAGGAACGTTTAAGACTAAGAATATAGGAAAGTTTGAGGGTAAGAATATAGGAACGTTTGAGACTAAGAATATAGGAAAGTTTGAGGGTAAGAATATAGGAACGTTTGGAGGTAAGAAAATATAGAACTAAGAACGTTTGAGGCCTAGAATATCTCGCTTGCAGAAGCGTTGCTGCTGATAAGCTACAAAACGAAGAGGCTTCTCATGAGTAATTCAACAACCGCGTTGCAGTATAGAAATCCACGGACGATAGGAAAGGAATATTTAAATGTAAAAGACACAGGCCTAAAATTAGGCAATGGTATGATTCAATTACAAAAAATTATTAAATAATGTAATTATTGTTATTGAATAACGAAATTATTAAATTACGGAACTGTCTAACGTTTAATAATGCAAAAATGATACACCGTGACTGACTACCAGCCAAGCATGAGGGGCTGTTTGTGACAAGCTGGCTCTCCCAGCGATGCCCTCACTTGGTTAGTTTTAGCATGGAATGACTGGCAGTGCCCTTGAGAAATTATTTTGGACAACCCTGGCACACAGGCTAAAAACTCTGAGATGCTGCCCTGTTGTGTGTGTGTGTTTTAGAGGGAATTAAAGGCCGTAACAAAGGCCCCAGCCAAAGCTGCCCCTAAAGTCTATGTCTAACATTGAGAAGTATGTATAGAAAATATACAAACTGCTGAGACTTGAATAACACAGAAATTAAACAAAAACTAGGATATGAACTTTAGCTGAGCACCTTCGATTTCGGGAAATATTAAATTTTTGTAAACATACTAGAACACACTGACAATGGCGTAGCTAATTCCGACACAGTCGGCAGATTTGATGAGACATGACCTAGCGAAACATATGAAGAAAATTTTCCGATGAATCACTTAAAATAAATTTATTGAAAAGGTCTGAACTGAAATACGTAACATAAATGTATTGTTTATGCTTGACCCAGAATACAGAATTTGGTAACATAACTTCCTCTTTTCAAATCGCTTTGCTTTGAAAAAAAGAAAGATATGTTGCTGCACCCTGTATAAAAGTGTTATGGAATCTCAAACTATTTGAACACAGAGGATTTTTCAAAAGTTCTAAACGGAAAACAGAAATATCACTGGCACAAAAGAGAGGGACACAAAGCTATCTGAACACGCTATAACAAACGAACACATTAATAACTAATTATTTTCACTCGTCAAGGAAATCGAAGACATCACAATAAAAAAACAGTACGACTAGGACAACGAGTCTTTGGGGAAAATGAAGGAATAATGACCGTTTGTTATCAGCGGTGTGCCTCCATCTTTCACAGCAGCTGAGTGATTAAATCGACCTGTGCTGCCATGTCCCTGGTTTCGAGGGTTCGAATTTCCACGCAGCCCTCGAACTTTCTTTGCTTTTGACGCAGGGACCAGGTGTGCTGCAGACTGATTTAACTTAAACTACTTCTAAAAAAATCCTGATCATCGTAACATATCTCTACGAGCCTCGCGTCACAAAATGAACACGGACTGTTGCTGGAAGCATGATCACTAGTCTCAAGATGTCAGCATTAAAAATTGAAAACCATTGTATATGTACTTCAGGCTTATCAGAATGAAATAAAAGTTCTTTTTTACTCTGATTTATTAGTGCCACAGAGTGTCGTGAAGATTTGAAACCAAAACATGCTGTGCAACACATACTAAATTTTGATTTCTAATTCGTAAACCATAAAAACATATATTGATTTACCTTAAAATAAAGGTTAAGAAATAATTTTTGAATTCACGGCCCACAAATACATCAATAATAGTTCATTGTCATATATGATCCGTGTTTGTATGTAATGTCACGATTAGCCTAGGATTTTCTTAGGAGGAGGATTAAGCACAAAAAATAATTATCTCCTAAATACTCACATAGCTCCGTGATCGGATGAAATATAGTGGTAATTCCGAAAAGAGTTTTCCTGACAAGATGATCGTATTTTTTTCAGCTCCGGTAACTTCTCAGGAAGGATGCTAAGCTTCAGAGTAACAATAAAACTTGAGCACTTAACTG
>VCRD01005812.1:1445-14477 GCA_006783055.1 Trinorchestia longiramus
TTCGAACCCGCACGCAGTCTTTCTGCACAAGCAGAGACCCGATACAGAACACGGGCCGCATACCACTCGACTACGGTGGCTGCTACGAGAGTGCAGAGAGCCTCTCCTGTTACTTATATTCTCCTCGTACACTACACCCATACTTCTAATGAAAAAGAAAAGCGCAAAAAGCATATTAGTATAACACCATAAGTTTGGCCATGTACGTCAGAAATGTCAAACAAAAAACAAAAAACATTTCAAGTTGCTTCATCTGAGTGCAGGCAATTTCAAGATGATATAAAGGTAAAAATACAGGAAATAAAGACACACACGACGATTTGGGATCGTTTATTGCAGAAATTTCACAATGTTGGGTGTCGCGGGAGCGACAACGCCTGTAAAACACGAGTTAAATCTCGACAGTCCCGGCCTCTCACTCCGTGTTCTGGATGGCCATGTTGGAATACTGCGTTGTCCCTCTAAATATAACAACTCTGCGGTATCTAACTCCACATATCACTTAAACAAATTATAAGCACTGAAGAAATAAGACCTTCAGATCTGAGCAAGTTGAAAGTGATATCGTGCGCATATGACCTCACCAAACAAGACATAAGTATGATATTCACAGAATTTCCCGAAGCAAGCCAATAGCAGCCGAATTCTTTAAGTCCCGTGGTGGAAATTAAAAATACGTATGTTTCAGACTCAAGAACAGACGGACTGAATTCTAGGAAGCGAGTTAAAATAAATAATTCGAGTTTGCTCTGGACGGGTGCTAAACAAAGACGCTCCAGTTGTGCTTTGAATTTTACTCTCCAAAGCTTCACTCGAGATCGTTTCATGGCATTCTTGGCTTTATCACAAATTTTATCGTAGTCGGTCGTAGCCACAAAAAAAGTTCCCATAGGGAATGTAGCAGCAGTTCTTGTTACAGTAATTTTAGCAACTAAAACTGCAATGAACCCCACGCAGAAATTTAGATTCATGCTCCCAGAATGACGAACTTAGATGTTGTAAACAGAGCGGCCTGAACTAATTACCATTTTCATATATTCTTAAATGTTTAAAAACAACCGTTTTATTACACAGGACACGTGAGATACAGCTGCTCAGGGCACATTAAGTACAAGTGGCAAGTCAGAGGCTACATGAACTGTCCAGGGAGGAGGACTTGTATCTGAGGCTAACCATACTCGTCAGCAGCGCTTGTCAGCAGCGCTTGTTAGCAATGTTTGTCAGCAGCGCTTGTTAGCGATATTCGTCAGCAGCGCTTGTTAGCAATGTTTGTCAGCAGCGCTTGTTAGCAATGTTTGTCAGCAGCGCTTGTTAGCAATGTTTGTCAGCAGCGCTTGTTAGCAATGTTTGTCAGCAGCGCTTGTTAGCAATGTTTGTCAGCAGCGCTTGTTAGCAATGTTCGCCAGCTGAGCTCGTTAACCGTGCTAATTAAATATGGTAGTTACTTCACACACCCATCATAATTACTCATTAATATCCACATCACATATAAGGAGCCCAAATTTTTGAAGCGTTTGCAACACAGACTTCTATTGCAGGATTGATTTAAAAAGACGTAAGAATTTGCGTCAGTACATACCTCAAAATAAAAGATAAAGAACAATATTATGAAAGGGACTCTCAAAAAGCACAAAGTAAATCAAAATAAAAAAGTACAACTAGACATCACTTGAATGGTTGAGACCACCATGAACTGCCTCACCTACGATCACACAACATCATCAGAGGCAGTAGGAGCTAAACTTAATCTGTTTTCATTTTCGTGCAGTAAAGATCTCCATTACTGGGGCACAAACACAATCATGAGTGTAAGTGAAATAGAAAGTGTAAGTGAGAAAAAAAACTACATCAACACACTGAACATGATAAACTTCAACCTTGATGCACTACAAAACTACAACGCTTACATTTTGGCACAGAATAGACTCCTAGTCTTGGTCATCCAGTCAGGTTTCAGATGTAGGGTGCACAAGTATGTGTCATTAACCCTTTAGCGACTAAAAGGACAATTCGGTCGTCTTTCACGGTCTTTGGGAGAATTGTTCTAATAATTAAACAGTGAGCAATATGAGGTTGCTACTAGGTTTGAACGCGGCGGCATGTTACAGCGTCGTTCTTTTGGCTGCCTGGCTCTCAGCGTGCTTCATTGCATCAGTGTACAGACGGTATTTGTGAGCTTACACGTAGAAACTAGAAAAACAAATTGGTCGCTAAAGAGTTAATGTTTCCTGCCTAAACTTGCTGCTTGGCTTCTGGCCTAATTTTACACTGGAAACTATACTGTAGCTGGTAAAGCAATAAAGTGTTGCTTGAAATGATCTGGCTCGACCCCTAAACAAAGAAGTGATGTATTCTGCTTATTTGTGTATTCTTTATATTGAAGGTAGCAAAATAGGGACACACGACACGAAGTTTTGTACATAACTCAGCTGAGCTGTCCCTTACAGCTCACACCTACACCGTGTATTATTATCATTATTTTATTCCATCTACGCAATGTGTTTAATGACCCTTGCTAATCTTTCAAGTCAAGTACTACGCTTTCAAGTCAAGTACTGAGTTTTCAAGTCAAATACTAAGCTATTAAATCAAATACCAAGCTTGTAAGTCAAATACTCAGCTGTTAAATAAAATACCAAGCTTGTAAGTCGAATTCTAAGCTGTTAAATCAAATACCAAGGTTGTAAGCTAAATTCTACGCTGTTAAATCAAATACCAAGGTTGTAAGTCAAATTCTAAGCTGTTAAATCAAATACCAAGGTTGTAAGTCAAATACTCAGCTGTTAAATAAAATACCAAGCTTGTAAGTCGAATTCTAAGCTGTTAAATCAAATACCAAGGTTGTAAGCTAAATTCTAAGCTGTTAAATCAAATACCAAGGTTGTAAGTCAAATTCTAAGCTGTTAAATCAAATACCAAGCTTGTTAGTCAAATACTAAGCTGTTAAATAAAATACCAAGGTTGTAAGTCAAATACTCGGAGTGAAGGCTGACCTGCTGGTTGGAAGGACAGCTGGGAGGGAGCACGTTCACCAATGGGTGAAAAACACACGAGTTCTATTTATGGCACACAACATTCAGAAACTCTTACAAGAACCTGAAATCAACAAGTAGCCCTAAAATTACAATAAACAAGCCACAATAAAGATAAAACTAAATGGAACAATGATTAAGCGCAAACAAATTGCATCTAGTACCGTGAGTGCGTGGTCGTCAAGTGACTTGACAAGTCCCAGGATAGAATAATTGTATGAACAACCCTACGACACCTAGTCAGAGGGAGAAAGCCTGGTTGATCTCAGCAAAGTCCACTGTCACACCGAATGATTTAATGATCTGGCAAAACACATCGTGAGCAACTAGCAAATCATTACTCAGTTTGGGATGAACTGAATTACTGTACAAACTCCCGCTAACGAGCAGCAAGACAACAAAATTAGCCTGCTGTACAGGGAACAAACTCGCTGATGGTGAAGCTGCCTGCATAAGAACGGCACGAGCTTGGCAAAGAAGTGAACTGACGCTATTTTCTATTCATAACAAAGCAAAACGGAGTAAATAAAATTAATGCCCATAACAATCGCAAACATATACGTATTTACTAAGAGCTGTAATGGAGACTCAATTCAACAATTTTTTACTCAAATAGAAAAGCGTATAAATTGCATAGAAAACGATAACGAACGACGAATAACGTTACTTCAGCTCACATAAAAAAGATAAATCATGCACGAGTATGAATTCGACATACAGAAATATCCACAGTCATAAACTATGCGAGTTTTTTATCGTAAAACTGCGAATCAAAGAAACAATTATGAGGCTGGAAAGAGAAACTTCATTTCTCTCGTCCCCACAAAAATAGGACAATTTAAAAACGTCGCTAAAATCATTTGTTTAAACATTTAGTATATTCCCCACATTTAAGTTTTCTAGGAAGTGATGTGCATCCTAGGGAAAACGTAATTTCTTGTATGTCCGTCAGTGATGACGTCAATATTAACATCTGCTGACATGTCAGTGATGACGTCAATATTAACATCTGCTGACATGTCAGTGATGACGTCAATACTAACACCTCCTGACATGTCAATGATGACGTCAATACTAACCCCGTACAAGAAGGCAGGCAGAGAGAGACGTGCCTTCCAATGATGAAGGAGTCCTTCAGATAAACTTATGAAGTCATCTCCATTACATGTTCATTTACAAAACCAAGTAACTTTCAGAACACAATTTTCATGATGCTGCTCATAAGAATGGTTGTTTTCTTAGACACGAGTTTACTGTCAGCCGTATAGAATTAAAATAATAAAAATGAACAACCTTAAGGAACAAATAAACGTAATTATTCATCAAACTTGCAAGACTGCAGTGATTGAGTCTCCAAACAGTGGCAGTGCACTTTAGCGCTCCACATTCACCACCTCCACAACATCCACCACCTTCACCACATCCACTACGTTTATCATATTCCCCACACCCACCACCTACATCGTCCTCGCAAGATGCAGAGCAGTACTGGTAGCAGCAGCAGCAGTCCGCTGAAAAAACTGCTGCCTCGTCCACCTAATGCGTCACACGCAGTATATTCATGTCATCTATACACCGAAAAGCATTTCAACATTTCTGTACAATATGTTGTATTTCCACAATTCGTAGCAATTTGGACATACGTGCACACAAATACAGTAAAATTGAGACTTGCGTGATTTGAAAGCAGTAAACCGCACGACCGCTAACAGTTGTTGCTTATTCTGCTATCCTCTCAACAGCCAGGTATGAACACAGCCTTCAAGCTTCCAAATACAATCAAAAGTACAGAGATAATCTAAAGTATTCTTTAATACTATTATTATCTTCCTTTACTGACTATCACTGCCACAAAACACGGTCTTAGCAGTTATGCATTGTCAAAGTGGACATATGGTGAGGAGTTTGAAACAAAGGGAGGGGATATGAGATGAGGGGAGGAAGTATGAGATGAGGGGAGATGATGAGAAATCATATGAGGTGCATGAGGATGGAAGTGTTGGATGAGTACCAGGAGAATGAGTCACACAAACCAGTGTTAAGGAGCGAGTGGGACAGCTATGACAGGACTTTGGCCACCCCTGCGGTTTCGAAGAAGAGCATCGATGTATTTCAATATTTTATAAAAGTAAACACTCTTATTATATGTATAGTACATCATACCTGAGTGAGCGATCATTTAGAATATAAACAAGTCTAAACTAAATCCTTTCGATTTTCAGCTGTCATCTTTTTCAAAAGGAAATACCTTCTTGAACCTAATACCGAAGTGCCTTGATGCTTCACTGTTCTTTCTCGTGCCTGGCAATTAGAAACAAATAACAAGTCAGCACTGCAATAAGGTTTGTGTAGATTATACATGTACAGTAACAACCATACGTATATCTCACACAAGCCATCTGAAACCGTGAAGCAGGACAGCAGAACAGATAGTGTATTAACCACGCAGCAGAGAGCATCTGGAAGTGAATCAATTGAAGAATTACGACCATTGCTGGTCTACGACTGTATGCAGCAAAGACAAATTAACGAAGATGTTAAAAATGCCAAGCAAAGGAAAGTTTAGGGGTAACAGGAATGGCTTCCTGAAGTAGGGAAGTAGTGAGGGAGGGCGTGTCAACACGCACACAGTAACATTGACTTCACATGAACATAACGCAAGTCACACGGGACCTTGCACGAACCTCCACATCTGAGTGCACTGGCAAGAAACGGCTATCGAAATTCGATAACATCAATGGAAGACTGTCAAACGAGTCCAAATTCCCAAGATGACAGGCATACCATATACCCTAACGCTATAGCCCATAAACTCAGAGGTCATGAAATTATTATTATTATAGTCCTAGTTTAACCACTGCAACCACAACAAAAGTTATCTCAGCAGTGATAGTGGTCATGAAATAACCTCGAGATCTCTCTGATGAACAGCGGTCGCCTTCTGACGTCACTGCTACACACAGCACAGCCTCGTACAGTTGAGAGCATGACTGCACGACAGGTGTGAACTTGAAAACAAGTGTCGCCACTGAACGTAGCGGGCAAAGTTCCGTAGAACTCTACCCACAATACTTGTCTACCACTCTGCTCGACCATGATTTAATGAAACGCCCCAACGGCGACTGTCAACATTCTCAAGCTTCATATTTGAGAAGCAGAGGGGACCCACATACCGTCACATTTTTATACATTAATTTACACAATTCTACATTTTACGACATATTTTCTTGTTATTTAATCCAATTATAATAATTCACTTTTTCTGTATAAAATCGTTTATTTAAGTTAGCTCCACCAACGGCAGAACGGATCTCGAACGTTTATTTAGTTTCCAATGGATTTTATATTTTTTTTTTTGGAAAGACACAAATTAGTTAAAGTGATATTCAAGTTATACCATTAGATTTTTAAACATTATGATACAGCTGTCAAGATAAATTGTAAGCAATAAAATGAAACTTCCGTGGAAATTGGAAATACGTACCTTCTCCAGCAAATACCTCCAGAACCTCCACCACTCACTGCCATGAACCTCATCACTTCACTCACCAGCTTTTGATGGGACCAGAGTGATCTGAGCAGCACTGAAGTCCCACATGTGTTCCCAGATAACAGGATGAGATCATACTAGAACTACCTCACACATCACAATTTGACCTAATAAAACTAGTTTCAACTATCACACTGAACAGCACCAATGTTTCCCTGACACTCGTACGGAGGCTGCATAAAACATTACAATAGCTACATAAAAAGTATGAGGTGTTTCAACAGACGGAGACAATATGGGCGCAAGAAATCAGCGAAATTATTGACGCAGCACTGATTGGTGAGCCTTCATAATTCCTGCATCTAAGGCCCTCCGATACAAAATTGGCGTAACTAGACGTGATGAGCAATATTTGAACGTAGAGTTATTCACACGAGAGACATCCCACAAAGCGGTCAGGTCTGTACAGTTCATCAGCACAATCAGGTAGACGATAACTGATTTCAACCACAGGTCCAAATGAACACAAGTGGCTCGTAAGACATGCATGAACCCAAGCAAAACACGAACCGGTTAGGTCTGTACAGATCATGAAGACAATCCGGAGCACATTTAACTCATTCTGACTACAGCTTTGGAAGCGAACAAGTGGTTTCTGCTGGTCAACCCTAGCGTGGGCAAGCATTATCTGAGTTGAAGGCCGTAGACTGAGACTGTCTTGTCGTTGGTGGCGGCAGCGAGCAGCGGCCTGGTGGAGTGGAAAGCGACGGCGGTGACAGGTGATGAGTTGCGTTGACTCAAGAAGCCGTCGTTAACCTGCATGGTGTTCACAAGCCCACCGTCCCCTGTGTGCACGCTCAGCGACTGTCCCACCGTGCCCCTGGACACACACACACACACACACACGTACAGCTGCATACAGGTGCTCTCGTGTCGGACTAAAAAAATGCTCCCACTTCTGTGGCTGAGAAGCATTGCTCAATTTACGGCGCAAATAGTACATATATGACAAAATATTGTCACTCACAACATATAACGAAAACTATTGTATGAGGAAGGGAAGGCACGAGGGAGAGAGGGCATTATGACAAGTTGAAAAAACATTTCAACACGTTGACTACGCTTGTTAAATTATGGTTGAAATAACATACCTAGTGGTACTCATATATACCAACACGGAGAAAACGTGTTACGCAAGAAAAGAGAAGTAAAAGTGGAAGCAAGATACGAGCAGTAAAAGTGGAAGTGTAGAAAGGAGTAGGAGACACTTATGTGAAGAGGCAGTGCTTGGGAGAGCTGAAAAAGTGTAACAGAAATAAACTTTGCGAGTAAAAAAGGAAAGAAATGAACAGCGGATTGAATAGGCAAGTGTGGCAGTAGCATCATGGGTGTGTGACGAATAACTACGGTAGACAGATAATTTTCCACCAGTAAACAAAGAGAAAAAGCAATTCTTTCCGATCTTAGAATTGATGTTATAAAGGTGACATTCGAAGAAATGAAGCCTGGAAAGGCAGTTAGGAAGAATGACTGGCTGACTGTACAGCCGAGAGGTTCAAGAAAGGTGCAACGACGATTTTGACCAATCAATGCGACATTACTGCGCGTTTGAATGTGACCTGTCACATCCTCTGTTGAAGAAGTAATAGTTCAGAAGATAATTGTATTTGTGGCCCGTAATGAGAACGTATGTGCCACAGAGCAAATACACTGAAGTTAATTAGATACGGACAGCTTTGGAGGGGAGAACCAATAATGATGAGAGTACCAGTAACTGGTTATTAATTATAAAAAGATATGACACAAGGCATTCCAGTCGGCACTTAGTGTTCTGAAGGTAACTAAGGGAAGAAAATAAGGTAGACTCACAGCGCAAACAGTCGATGCTTGGCGTTGACGGCCATGGCTGTGATCTCAGAGTTACTTTGCAGCAGCAAACACGACGAGTTGTTCCGAAGGTCCACCACACGCACAGCACCGCTCACACTGCACAGTTTAGATACACTCTTGTACCATGTATGTGCACGTACACTCTACTCTACACCATGATGTTTCTACACAATTGTATACCATAATATATGTATACATACAGGCTCACGATGTACGTAAACACTTTACAAATATTCGTATACCATAATGTAGTGCATGTACAGTATACACTCACTCGTATATCATCAAGTATTCATCCATTCAGCCTCAAGCTCCAAGTACACGATTACACACCCTTGTATACCATAATGCATGCATAAGTACACTAATAGTTCACACCTGCATCACACACGGTGGCAAGGAATCAAAGACAAGTTATACAGATGACTCACACAACCAGCTCTACTGGCAGCACATTTTTCTAAAAAAAAATCTCGTCATTCAATATGCATCAACGAATAGACGATATACTAGAACTAATATTCATTAAACCTACAACATAAGTAGCAATATACCAAAATCAATAAATAATATGCATAATATTATCGACAATATACCAGAATCTATTACAATATTGATAATCTAATCGACTATGTACAGACAAATATTTATTTTATGTTCGTTCACTATGACCTGGGTCCCTTTGGGATACCTCGACCGGTTCAGACACCTAACATCCACAGAAAACAACACAAAGTGACAGGTACTCGAGTACTGGCAGCAACACAAAGTGACAGGTACTCGAGTACTGGCAGCAACACAAAGTGACAGGTACTCGAGTACTGGCAGCAACACAAAGTGACAGGTACTCGAGTACTGACAGCAACACAAAGTGACAGGTACTCGAGTACTGGCAGCAACACAAAGTGACAGGTACTCGAGTACTGGCAGCAACACCAATAGTGCTGGTCCCCTTAACTAGCACCAAATATTTACTCCGCTGAATAGTGCACCGCAGCCATAGACGTGCCCTACCCAGCTGTCACACATAGGTTGAAATTCGCTGCCGCGGTCACCCAATCGTACAGAACTTGGCAGTATGGCGTACAGAGTCGATTATTAGCCCTAGAAAGGCAATCAGGTTTACGATGCCTGTTTTCAAGAAATAAAGTTCATTAAAATTGTCTAAATTTCCCTTTTCATTACAAACACATCAATAACTACAAATTTTACATTTGTAAAAGCTCACAAACGAGATAAAAGTAGCAGGGCCCGACAGGCCACACGGTCTTCGATGCTATATATATTTGTTGGTGTTTCTATGGTGAAACAAGACGCTGCAGTACGTGTGGTGCATGCACCCACCAGCCGGAGAGGACCGTGTAGTCAGAGAAGAGGTGGGCACACACCACCCACGAGCTGTCATGCTTGCAGTCATGCACGACACTGCGTTCCCTCACACTCCGCCCACCACTGCTGCTGCGGTTGCTCACGCCTCCAACACTAGGCATAACGAGCCCTACGCGACTGTCCAGCAGCAGCACCGACCCGTCGCTGCAGCCCGCAGCGATGTGAGCTCCTGTGCGCACGAAGTCAAAGAATAGAGAATGCCCAAGCAAAAATACAACGAAATACGCCGCTGTGCGGTGAGTTAGTTAAAACATTTCTAGAAAATAATTAGTCTCTCTAGAGAGTGAAATGAGAAGTTCTGAGGTAAACTATTATTCGGAAAAATAGACGAAATGCACATAAAATGATAATCTTGATATTCAGGTTTCAATGAGAGCTTCTGATCAGGTAAGGCAACATCAGGGTGAAAAATCTTGACATTTGAAGGACACAACACGTCTCATAGACTCAATATGCGCTCAAACATCCTTAAAAATGCACGGAATATAAAAATCCAAAGGCCCTGAATACAATTTTTCTTACATGTGGGCACATCTTGTTCACCCCAAAGGTATTATTTCCAAACAAAATGACCACTGAATCTAACAAGAACTTAGAAGGCAGAAATTGCACACGGAGAACGCAGACCCTGAGTGTGGAGTGCTGTGATGCAAGAAGAGTAGTTGGTGGCGGAGGATGTGGTATGCAGGAGGTCACCTGCGTGCAGTTCAGTCCTGAGGTCCCAGAGCCTGATGGTGCGGTGTTCCCCTCCAGCCACGGCCAGCTGCCCAGTCTCCTGGCACCAGCTCATCAGAGGACCTGGTCCTGGCAACGTAATAGATAAGTTACGTAGCACAGATATGAGACGGTAATCATTGCTGACCATACCCTTTCCAGTTGCAACGCTCATTTGGACAGAGAAAGAACTTTCTTCAGGTCAACTGCTGCTATCATACACACTTCTTAGGTACCCCAATTTGTCCTAGTATTTTCGAAGAAAAAAAAATTAGGTATTTTCCTTCATTAATCCCGCTCTGAAAGTGAAACATGCGAGAGTTTGTTCCGTGCCCTAGTTCAAATACAACGAATTTAATTTTACTCCCTTTTAATTTACGTTTAAGTATTTTGATCATTTTATTGATTTGCAATTCCAAAGGCTATTTTATCTACGCTCAACTCCAACCATTTTATTCAAGTCCATGTCCAGAGACTATTTTGTTTTTGCTCAATTGCTTAGGCTATTTATGCCCAGGCCCAGAAAATATTGATAATTGGAAAATTATTAAAGGGTAATTCATTAGATATGTTCCATGTTAGTGCACTTGAAGATGACTTGCAATGATGCTGGGCTGAGATATGGTACGATTTTAAAGGTCATCCTAAATTTTAGGATTATGAAGTCAAGTTTAGTATCAGCATAAATTTCAAAACTTTTTCATCTACTACATTTTTCCTTTTGTTTACGAATCGCAAGAGTATCGAGTCTCAAGCCCCACTGATGAAACGAGGATAAAGAACTGAGTTTGGTGCTCCATGAATCAGGTAGAACTGGCAGCTCGGGCGCATTACCGATAACGATAAAAAACAAAAGAAAGATAAAAACATCAGCTTGAAATTTAGAGTACACAAGAGACCACTTGACGCACATGTGCGTCAAGTGGCAGCGAAAGTGTTAAAGGAAAGGTCAAATAAAAGAACTAACCCTTCATGCCGGGCCGGACGTAAGTGGTAGCACAGAAGGAAGTCACCACCTGTGGCCGAACAAGACTGACGTCGAGGTGACGTGGCTCTAGAAAGGCGTTGCCTCCCGCCACCCAGCCGTTGGTTGAAGACGTGGAGGGAGAGGAAACTCCAGTGGACGATCCGCTCCAGGGGCTTGAGCCCCAGCCACTGGATGCGTTGCTCCCTGAGGGGCTGGGAGTGCTGGCAGCAGCAGGGCTTCCCACCAGACTTCCCGGCGCTGCATTGCTCTGCCACGCGTAACCTGCACACATTGTTGTGTCCAGATTTGCTCTCATTCTGTGCACACAACTTCCAATACTGCAATGACATGTTGAATACAACACAACTAAACTACAATTAAATTACACTATAGTTAAAGGTAGAGTAGCATCGATCATAACACATGCATCAGACGTTACAAGTAATTGTTGAGAGAGTTGCTTCTTAATTGGTTTTACCTTAGCAATACATCATGAAAAATCATGGCTGAAATCCTAAAACTCGAAAAAAAAGAAGCTATCGAAGCCGCTCATGAGACCTCACCTTTAGCAAACAAGCCCCCCATGAGCATGCCACGTGACTCGCTGTGTCGACAGCCCTCGCCCAGGAAGCCGCCAATGCTGTCCCCCACGAACGAGTTGCCTACCACTAAGTTCCCTCCACGCTTTCGCCAGCCCGACTTAAGGGCCTCCCAGTCTGGAAGCATCTGTCCGTCCCTCGTGCACTTGCTGGTCTTGCTGAGGCTGGTGCTGGACTCTGCTTCGAGCCACTGCGTCTTGAAGTAAGGGTCTTTGGTAGCGTAGTTACTGATGTGACGGCGCGTGTGCGTGAAGGGATTGCGCCACACGCGCACGGCACCGTCGTCAGATGCCACCGCCAGCAGCGGAGACTCACAGGCATCATTGATCACACACGCAGACGTGACACGCTCGCTCGTGCCGTGGTGGTTGTGCCACCTGTTGACCAGCTCGCTGCTCTCCAGGTTGTACGAGCTGTAATACAGCAGTATCAGCAACTGAGGTCAGTAATATTAGATACAGGAGAGCGTTGGAATTATCAAAGACCTCGAGCTCCAACAAACACAAAGATGGATTGTATGTAAAATGTAAACCGCATGAATAAAACAGACCATTTGTAACTCAAGTCTTATTGAGTTAATGGCTATTATTGCTTGAAAATAAGATTCATTAATGGCTATTTCACAAAAAACGACCAATGCAAGTAATAAATTGTTATTAAATCATACCAAACATTTTACGATGGCATTTATTGATAAGCAGTTCTCAATGACCTTATGTATTATAATACGTAAATCATTTAATAAAAAGTGATGAGTATAATAGGTCATTAGTTGCCTCTTCAACATCACAAAGAAATGAACAAAACAGCACTGTATTCCCTGCTAATGAGTGAAGGAACAAAAAGGCAGGTCCCATGTTAAGGGTCTGGGATCTCCTCTGTGTCCGCCTCTAAGAGAGGGGGGAGTGAAGGGATTGAGGGGAGAGAGGGAGAGTGGAAGCGGCGGGCAGA
>VCRD01005813.1:0-23394 GCA_006783055.1 Trinorchestia longiramus
ATCACAACCACACATCACTACCACACATCACAACCACACATCACAACCACACATCACAACCACACATCACAACCACACATCACACCCACACCTGAGTAGAGAGAGATGCACTTCAGTCAGTCAGGATGCAGCAGCTACACCGGCGGGCGCACGCTACGTAAGCCATAAATTGCACCCAATCGCGGGATTTGCCCGTCCCTCAGGGAACTGCTGGGCTTTTCAAACTGAAATAATTGTACCAGCCTCGTATGCGTCACCCGTACTTCTAAACCGCCTCCTCACCTACACGGAAACATTCGCAAACAATGAACATACATTCGTAAATAATGAACAGGCATTCGTAAACAATAAACTTACATTCGTAAACAATAAACATGCATTCGTAAACAATAAATGAACATTCGTAAACAATAACAGTAAACATATGTATGTAAACAATAAGCATGCAAGCGTAAAAACTAAGAATGCGGTACGTAGATCGATTTTAGAATATTCATCGGATAATAACCGTATTTCAATACAAATATTTTTTCAAAAATAGTAACCAACAGTTGAAGAGCGCGCGGAAATCCCTTGGCAGTGTAGGATTCCTAAACTAAAATTCAACTTTCGGTGGCTGTGTAACAGTCAAGTACAGCTTTGAATCAGAATATTCTATTCTGAGTCTGTACAAGATTGTGTTAACCCACATACGAGATTGGGGCTCATTGTCACCATCACAAACTTTCGGTTTTTCAAATAGCATCTGTCTAGGCAGGGGTGGGCAAACTTTTGCTAGGTGAAAATGAAAATCATGAAACGTGAAGGGGCCTCATATTTTACCTTGGGTATTGCTCTTCAAGATAGTACAACAGTCAGACAGAATGACTAATAAAAACAAACAAATTCAAATTGCTACACAAGTTACTTAATTAGTATAAATGGTCATGCAGCCTGCGGGCCGTAGTTTCCCACCCCTAGTCTAGAATGAGGCTAATTTTTATTCATCAAATTTCGGTGTACGGTTTAGCAGCTCAATAGCATTTAATATTACAAATAATAGGGCACCATACTTTATACAGTGTATTCAATAAAGACCGTACCTTTTTTAAATTGAAATTTGTGGTTCAATTTTCCTGTTATAATTAAAAATTTTACATCACAGAAAATATAATTTTTTGGAGATAATAGGGCTTATCTTATTGTTTAAAATTGACATTTTTAAGATCACCTCCATTTCGCGCAATACACTGCTCATATTTCTGCATCTAATTGCTGATAGCATTTGGCAAAGTAGCACGACTAATGTCGCTATTTTTAATCCTTATGTTAGTTTTAAGCTCTTCGAAGTTTCTAGATTTATCTTTGTACGCTTTGCTAACAGATAACCGTAGAAAAACAATAAGGCTGAGTTAAGTAAGCTGATCGGATAGTACATTCAAAGTCACCGAATCTTGAAATTAATATGTTTGGAAATTGTTGCTTTAACCTACCGATGTTTGTTTTTGTAGTATGAGGTGTAGCTCCATCTTGCTAGAGCTTCTATGTTATTGTCACAAGTTTTTGGGGTTAAAAAGTCATTAATCATCGTCAGATGTCCATCTACAGTTACTGTAGTGGTATTATCATTATCGTCTTGGAAAAAGTACGCCCCGATAATCCATGAAGAACTCGTTCCGTATCAAACAGTGAGATGTTGAGAATGAAGAAGCAGTGGTTGTGTTACTTTATGCCAAATTTTGCCCAATACCTGCAACATTGTTCATTGAAACATTCACTAAGATAGAAATAGGGTTCATCAGACCTTAACAAATCATCTGAAAACTGCGAATAAAGCAAATGTTGAACAAACCCTTTCGCAAAATTGCCACAATCAGGCACAATCACCCTCATTCAATTGCTTGGTTCATTCAATAATTTGCAAAATTGATCTTTCCAGTAATGTATAGTTTTAATTATAGCATAAAAATTGAACAATAAATTTAATTTTGAAGGAGTACGGTCTATTGAACACTCTGTACTACAGTGTACAGTCTGTTAAGCCATCTTTTGTATACTGTATGTATTTCCGACGAATCTTCAAAGTGATCGAGCACCAATCATAGGGATACACCTGTCCAAAATGTGGATCTAAATGTAGACATTCACAGCCTGTCATCGAGGAATAAATAACAACGAGGCCTCATTTCCGTGGGTTCAACTGCTGCCACAATCTTGACGCCCTCGGGATGCTCGTTTAGATCGTTTTCTCTAACTCGCATAGTGCACTGACATACACAAACACCTTATGACTGCGTGCTTGCTTAACTGTATTCACTTTGAAAATCAATTTGTCTGGGGCGGTCAAAATTTCGTGATTTTAATTTGTTCAAAATCACCATACATGTTGCATCCTTTGGTTTCCCCTGTACAATATATGAAACTTTCTTAGTCCCTCGGATTGAAACACAACACTTTTTCTTCGATGAACGATTATGGGTGAAATTTTCGGTGACTCGAGCTATCAACCACGGCTTAAAACTTCAGTGGACTGAGGCTTGGATATATTTTAGACTGGGAACTTGGAGAATTTGGCTCACTTGTTACGAGTTTTTTGACCTCAAGAACTGAACCCTGACTGCACATCAGCTAGTCTAATATTATAGAAACAGCCAGAATACCGACAAGTAGCGCAAATAGTCAGCGGGAGTTTCACGAACTACATTTCGGCATCGCAGAAAGTACGAAGTGAAAAAGATTCAAGAGACACTTTTAACATATTGAGCTCCAGCACCTGGTGTGTAGGCTATGATAACAAAGTGACATAACACTTCAAAATGACCGAATGAAGATCAAACCTATTTCAAAATTACACAAGGTATTCACTCATTGATCTAAAAACGTTGCACAAATCAGATCAATTACACGCTAAAATATTGATCGGTAGATGAAACAATCTTACTTAGATCGTCGGTGTGACTTCCATAGACTTAATACGTGAGCACATTAGAAAATAGCCAAAACCCCAAATATTCAGATAATGTATGTTGAAGTTCATGTGTACATCAATGTAGTTTCTTCTTTTCACCTATAGTAATCAATACGACGTGCATCAATACATAAATACGTTTCCCTCACTTATGGGGCACTTAACTGCATGTTATTAGAGATACAACCTCAAAATTGTAGAAGTACGTAGGAAAACAATTAAAAAATAATTTTTTGGGACAGCCGCACAAGATCAACCGCACAGTATCATCATAGAATGTAGGCACAAACAAATGGAATGCTTAAAAATTAAAATTACGAGTACATGTACATGATTTCTAGCAGATCTGTTTCATTTTCCAATGACCTACTCAGGCAGAATGAAACTTTGTTTTTGGAATGCCAGAGCAAGAAGCAGCTAACGTTAAGAATACGAATTTAATCTGCTAAGAGGAGAGCAAGAGTTCATTCATAGCTTGTTTCTGCAGTTCTTCCAGGGAAAAATGCAAATTTCGCAGCTTTGTAGCTCCGTGCCCGTCTTAATAGCCAGCAATTATAAGAGCAAGTCAAGTGACACCTTTTTAAGACCTCAAGCTCTTTGCAGTTCTCTGATGAAGCTGAACTTTGCGTTTAAAGGAAAAAATCTTAGCACTGTCGGTGTGATTTAGGAAGTTTATTTCAATCATTTCGTGCGAAAATTTGCATCTGAGGTAGCTTCATTGTCATAACTTCCTTAAGAAGTTTACAGAGTCGTGATCTCACGATAATTAAAAGAAAAGAATTGGCGATATCAAGATGAAATTTTGATTGTCTCAACGTACCTTGAATGGTTGTTGCGGACGGGGCTCAAATAGTTTAAATAAAGAACATCACCAAAAAGAGTGATAGTAAATACGCCATATGTCCTCATTTTCTACGCCGGGTCCCGTAGTGAGCTCATATTTAGAGAAGGAATATGTTTAAAAATTAAACGAAATTCGTATTCTGTGATTGTTCAAACGTGCAAAAGCAGAGTGGAAATCTTACACGACTTGCAAAACTCTTATAAACGTGAAAAAAAATCGAATCTGTGAGATGAGAGTAATACAGCAGAAGTCTTTTCAACCGGCACCCATGGGACTTTGCATTTCCCAGTTAATATTACCCAAGTAACCACAAACAATTCATAAACACGCTAGACATAAATGGAAAACAATATCAATTGCTTAAAGCAGCTAAAGAGGAGAATACAATGAATAAATATATCAAGCTTGGCCAGCGAGTGCCGCTTTAAAGGAATTCTACTGTAGTATGGTAAATGCACAAAGTGATGCATATTAAGATGAGTACAACTAAAAGTGAGGCATATTAGGAGCAGTACAGCTAAAAGTGAGGCATATTAGGAGCACCACAGCCAAAAGTGAGGCATATTAGGAGCACCACAGCCAAAAGTGAGGCATATTAGAATCACAAGAGCTAAAAGTGAGGTATATTAAGATCAATCTGTACTATAATAAGAGCCGCGTCTGTCTGTTCCTGTGTCACACTCTTCTAATCGATAGCTTTGATGGCAACAAGGATAAAGCTTAAGAAATACAAGAAATCATTCTATTCCATTATTTTTTCTGTGGTAATTCAATTCCCTTTTACTTGCATTATGGTATCTAGAATACACAATCGGTTTATTTTTATAAATAGAAATTTTCTTTGGACCTTTTTCTGTTGAAATTCATCATGATGCTTTGATATTTTTAATTGATAATACGAAAAGAAATGTTTTAAATTAGTTTAACCAATAACCTGGCTACCACTTAGTACAAGGCCAAAGATTTTGGAAATTGAGTTATTGTTTTCGGAATTATGATTTTCTTGAAAAGCTTCGAAGAGATAATAGAAGATATTTCAAAATAAAATTCCGGCATAAAAGGCCAACATGAATAGAAACGCGTCCAACCGTAAGAGAGAAACAGCAAGACTTCGACAGCGAGAAAGACGCCGAAGACTATCGGACGAACAACGCGAAATGGCAAGACGAAGCAATGCTGCTCGCATGGCAAAGTTAACGGGTACACATTGCACTAGACAATACAATGCATTGTATTGTCGGTACCAAAGGCACCAGATTACTATAAAACGCGCTATTTTTTCCATTATTCTTCTCCCACTCGCCTTGTTATTGGTAGATAAAATAGAAAATGGAAGTTCTGCGCACATTCATGAAAAATATTCAGATTTTGATAATACTACGGATAAAAATGAATAATGTATTTTACTTTAGAGATCCTGAATTTTGCGGGTACACATTGCACTAGTACAGCTAAAAATGAGGCAGGCATATTAGGATCACAACAGCTAAAACTGAGACATATTAGGATCGCCACAGCTAAAAGTGAGGCATATTAGGATCACAACAGCTAAACGTGAGGCATATTAAGATCACAACAGCAAAAATTGAGGCATATTATGATCACAACAGCAAAAATTGAGGCATATTAAGATCACAACAGCAAAAATTGAGGCATGTTATGATCACAACAGCAAAAATTGAGGCATGTTATGATCACAACAGCAAAAATTGAGGCATATTAAGATCCCAACATCAAAAATTGAGGCATATTATGATCACAACAGCAAAAATTGAGGCATATTAGGATCACAACAGCAAAAATTGAGGCATTTAGGATCACAAAGTGAATATTTAGCCATATTAGGATCACAAAGTAGATATTTAGGCATATTAGGATCACAAAGTGAATATTTAGGCATATTAGGATCACAAAGTGAATATTTAGGCATACTAGGATCACAAAGTGAATATTTAGGCATATTAGGATCACAAAGTGAATATTTAGGCATATTAGGATCACAAAGTGAATATTTAGGCATATTAGGATCACAAAGTGAATATTTAGGCATATTAGGATCACAAAGTGAATATTTAGGCATATTAGGATGACAAAGTGAATATTTAGGCATATTAGGATCACAAAGTGAATATTTAGGCATATTAGGATCACAAAGTGAATATTTAGGCATATTAGGATCACAAAGTGAATATTTAGGCATATTAGGATCACAAAGTGAATATTTAGGCATATTAGGATCACAAAGTGAATATTTAGGCATATTAGGATGACAAAGTGAATATTTTAGGCATATTAGGATCACAAAGTGAATATTTAGGCATATTAGGATCAAAAAGTGAATATTTAGGCATATTAGGATCACAAAGTGAATATTTAGGCATATTAGGATCACAAAGTGAATATTTAGGCATATTAGGATCACAAAGTGAATATTTAGGCATATTAGGATCACAAAGTGAATATTTAGGCATATTAGGATCACAAAGTGAATATTTAGGCATATTAGGATCACAAAGTGAATTTTTAGGCATATTAGGATCACAAAGTGAATATTTAGGCATATTAGGATCACAAAGTGAATATTTAGGCATATTAGGATCACAAAGTGAATATTTAGGCCTGTGACACGGAGGAGGTGGAGACACAACAAGAGGCGCTCTGGGATGTAGCGGCGAGCTACAATTTACTGCCTTCATCTTGGTAATTGCTTTGCTCTGCAGCAGCTGCTGCGATTGAAGAGCGTCCTCTTTTAAATTTATCGCCACGCAAGCAAAAATTTATAGCCAAACATGCAAACGTACGAATAAAATGCAGCGAAAATACTCCGGTGTGTACGAAGCCACACTCCACAGAATGCGAACGCGCTCTCCATTTAATATTCCACCACATGCAAAAAATCGTCAGGGACAAGTAGTGTTGTTTTAAGAAATTCTGGGAATACTGTTGCAAGATAAAAATCATAAATACTTATGAAGGCAATATTCTATTGGCGTGCGAGTAAAACTAAGCATAACGTACAATATCTTCTCCAAAGAAATAGAAAAATATTTCTTTGGCCTCGGTCAGAAAATTCTAAAATGACATTCTGCGGAACGTAAAACAGTAAATAGCCGTAGACTTCTATCGCTCTCCATGTTCTCATACATATTTCAATGAATTATGAGGTAAGGTCAAGGATAGAGCCAGATATTTATTTCTAGCCCTTTCACTTTTGTTATGCAAACAGAAGTCCACCATGAACATCCATGGTGAATAGATGTTCCAGTCATGAGAACAAATCCAAGGCCTAAACTGCTGGAAACAGACGCTGGTTCACACCTTGAAGACGAGAGGCAAGAAAATACTAGGCAAGAGCTTGCTGATTTCTTCACTTCTCCAGTGTCCTGTACATCAAATGACGTCGTTGATTTTGTTGTTTATTATAAGGTTGCGTAGGCTGGTCGTACTAACAAACACATTCTCTGAATACTAAACACAAAAATCATTTGCGCTACAAAATACTGGGATTCAGTCGGAATGAATTTGGATACTCCTAATAATGCTAGAAGTGCTCATGTGACTAATCTTTTCTCAAATTCACCCTTAATTAAACCGTAAATATACCAATTCAGTTAAATGATTCTTAAAAAATTCCCTTTCAGTACCGTGAGCGGTTAACACGTTTCCTGAGATTGCCTACCCGGTGCAAATCTTTACTTTGTACACAGTCACTAGAAAGCTTTGAAAAAATTACAGAACCTAACCTGAATGACCCATCAGTGGGTCACTTCGCAGAAAATGTGTTAAACAACGCAGCCAAATGCTGTTTCATATCACCCTTATCCGACGATACAAATCGTCGTTGTCAAAGGTCTGCAGAAAAATGTTCGTCTCAAATTCTCTTCCATTGGATTTGAATCTAAAACTAAAAGTGCACCAGCATGTTCTGTCAAATGTATAATTCTGGCTATTTCTGTATACCTTGAACTTGCCTCAGCGTGGAGTTAATTTATTTCTATATTGCACTCCATGCTCTAGCACCCTAGGTTCAAATCTACACGAAATTTAGATATCTTGGGCGCAATTTCAGCGTACACTGCACTAACTGTTCGTACGATAATCATGAGCCATATTATAGAACATGCATGGTAAGCCTAGATCTGTCTTAGAGCATGCATTTAAAGAAAACCATCCAAAATACAGAATGTATTTGTTTTGCTTAGGTCCACACCGGATGAGGGATCTGTGATGCTGAGAACCAATACGAGCTCAGAATATCTGGCAACAAGGACCATAATGAGAGCTTTTCAAATTGTATGCTCCAGATCGCTGGAGAGTAAATCATAAGTCCGCCCATCGAGACTCAAGAGAGCTCGAGCTAAAGTCAGCACTCGGGCTAAATTGGAGTACGCCAATTTTAAGAAGCATTGGCAAAGCTGCGCTCTCTTGAGCTCAATAAATTGTTCCTCAAATAATGACCGAGTTGAGAAGAAAACTGATGAAATGAGACGATTTCGTCGAGTGTCTCCATCGACCGAGCCCGAGCCTATGCAGGTCTCATTTCGTTGTAAAAAATACAATTACACATTAACTTTTGAAAAAAGTGACAGATTTGCCAACAGTCTGCCAAATTGTCATTAATATTAATACGGCAATTTCAACCAATGTAAACAAACTGTGACAAGAAGTTGGAAAACTCCGATGAGCTGACTGAAATTTTTATAAAAATTTCTGTAACTTTTGATAACAAAACTGCAGCAAGTTGTGCAGCTTGATCATGAAACATTTGTTTTAAGAAATAATGCGTCTAATACTTGTGAAGAGCTGTACTGTGAATACTTGAAATCAAACATTGTGGTACCATATTTCTGCACACAGACTCCTTGATTAAAAAATAATTCTTCAAAATGCCCAAATGTGAAGATAATTTTTCGTGAACCCCGCCTTCTATATAACCCATTTGGTGTCACACTGCGTATGCAATGCCGGGTGAATCAAAAGTTTTAGAAATTGTAGAGATGTAAAGATGTTCTTAAAAAAACTTTATAACTAGCCGGGAAATTTTCACGAGGACGTTTCCCGTGATTCTATTCGCTAGGTGTGAAATTTGTGTTGCGAGACTCCGAAAACATCCAACTACGTATGACATGTGCTCGTCCACATGTGGCTCGTCACGCACAAGATCTTATCGCTTCAAATGGCTGGAAACAACTTGATCTCACTCCGTATAGGCCTGACCTAGCGCAAAGTAATTACGACTAAAATTTTATTTTCTCCTTAGAGAAGCATTGTCAGCAGTACAACAACGATTAAGAAACCAAAACGGCCGTGCTAGAGTGATTAGTAAATTATGCTGCAGATTTTTCTCAGGATGGAATCCAGTAGCTGGTGGTACGGTAAGATAATTACTTTAATATAGGTGGAAATTATGTTGAAAGTGAATTACCTGAAAACCACAGGAGTGCAAGGAAATCTAAGATGTCCACCATTGCACAGCACTGCAGCTGGTGTGTGCTGGAGTATGAGAGAACAAAAAGAAATGGCGACGTGGCCGCGTTGTGTACAGGGTGTCCATAAAGTCTCTTTACCATTTAAAAAATGTATTACAAAAGTAATTGATAAGATATTTTATTCAATTTTTTTATTGTATTCAGTTTTTATTAAAGTTGTTAATCATTTTTTTTTGCATTTGTGTGTTTCAGAGATCCTGTTTGTGAAAGAGATGCTGTTAAGACTTTATGACAGACTTTTTAAAGAGACTTTATGGACACCCTTTATTTTCTGACTCTAGTATCGCACGACTCCACCTACACCCAAGTCCATTTGGAAATGGTACAACAATTTTAGTAACAAAAGGTGTATCCGTCATCAGAAGAAGGGACACACAGGCCAACCATCAGTCCCAAAGCTTCAGTCCCATTAGATCATTGCGAAAAACTAGTCGAGAGTTACGGCTCTCTGTTCGGGTTAGATGAAGAGCATAGTCTACCTACCGCCATTGCCTGCAACCCTGGACCTGAAAAGTCAGATCACTGAAGCAATTCGTATGATTACTCCAGACGTGCTGCCGAGTCTGGACCGAGCTGGACTATCCTGTCGAGATTTGCTGAGTAACCAGCGGGTGCATATTGAGTATTTTCAATGATAACCCATACCACATGCAGATGAATGAAATTCGGCACCTGAAGTGACTGCTAGTGAAAGATCATTATTAAAGTATTTAGCTTAGACTCACGTAAACATGCATGATAAGCAGAACATGGCCATTACAACCAAAAGAGACATTCTGACACTTAAGCCTAAATCTGTTGGATATGTAGGATTATATTATTTATTATAAAGTCATAAATGATTCACGTCATCTATACCAACTACATCGACCTGACGTTTATGTCTGCTTGAGATGAGGGAATATTTCTGTACATACAAAATTTTTTTCCCACAAAGTCTACACATTTCGCTGCCAGACAGTTAGAGCTACAACGTTCAACTGAGCACCAGATTCGTACACAAAAAAGAAGCAATTGGACCAAGGGCAACTCATACAAACACTCGAGCCAAATGATAAACCAAGACGAAAATAATCAAACTTCACATCTTGTTACTGCATTCAAACAAATGCTCCACATTGGCGCAGACTCTAGCATCAGCACTACAGTTAAACCTCGATCTAACGGACCCCGATGCAACGAATTTTGAATGCAACGTTATGTTGCCGCGCCCTGATTTTGTTCACAAATCTTAAAAATTATATCAAAATTCGTATAACCTCGGTTCAAGTACTGTTGAACCTCGAATTAACTGACTAATAGGGGGGAGAGCATGTCCGTTAAATCGAGGATCAACAGTACTACAACACTTACAACTATATAATTATTGCCTTAATACACTAGCTATAGATATACTGTGATAGCTTCTTTAGTGAGCATCAAACCCACTCAGGCTTAAATTATAGATCCTGGAGTCATGAAGAGACTTCATCCGCGTAAGTGAAATTATACTCAATGAAATAAGCATTATGATAAATATTAAAAGCAGTTCAAGTAATCACTGAGAAATTATAAAAAAATTCACATTTTTTCAATGAATTTTTGTTACTTGCGAGTCGACGCCATTTTACCGAAGGAGTTTTCTCATTGACGAAGGAGAAGAAGACAAACAACGAGAAAAAACACTTATTTCGTAGAACTCCCATGCCTTGGATTTCCACAATATAATGTTTAATGTACATGTATACCTGTTCCATTGAAAAGCCGATATTTAGCATAAGATAAACGCTTCTTTCTGCTCCTTAGAAATAGCTTGTTGAACATTAATTTCCCTCATCTAATTACACAGCAAGGAAAGCATGAATTATATTTATAAATAAATATAAATGACGGCTTCAATGTATAGTATAGAAAATATCTTCTCATATTCATTTAAACGGCCACGAACAAAATGAACACTTTAGTGTGGATGTCAAAGTGAAATCTGGGAACCAAAGAAGAAATTACTCAACTGAAGAGTGGACGTGGACAGTGCAGGAAGACGTATTTTGAAGCAACCAGCAAGAAGGACATTCAATTTAGAAAGTGGAGGAGTGCACGAGAGTGCCACTGCGATGGCTCCGCTTAATCCGTTTACCTGTTGATCCGCAGCACTGAGAAGACGTCAGAAATAATTTGCCCGCTAATGTGATTAAGAATTTTAAGGCCCAAACTCAAACGGGCCTCTGGCAGAATACTTAAGGATTCCGCCTGGCGAAAAGCGGTCGCCTGGTTGCTGAAAATAGACATGAACAGAAGATGGAAGAACAGAAAAGTGGGGACAATTTTTAAAAGAAAAAAAGGAGGGAATGTATAATACCACAGGGTCAGCCGTTTTTTCTTTTCAACAAATCATGTTGAAGAGAAAAGAAAGTTTAGTTTGTAGGGAATACCATCGTCGACTGGACCAGCATACGCATCTTCATTGCATTCCTTTGGCCAAGATTGTTGCCTTCCCACCCACTGAATTTCATGAGCTCTTCATTTAGGTACATTGAACTCTTGTGCTTTCTGATTTCAGTATTTTTTCATTTCTTAATTTTTCACACACCCCCTCTCTTCCCTCATACACAACCACACCTCCCCCACCAAAAAGAATATACTAAGGAAATATAGTTCGGAAATTGTGTATCATTCATCAAAAAAATGAGAATTAATATGATGTACAATTTATCATTATTAATAATTAATTATTATTAGTAAAGGTTCAATGAAAACACTAAAAGAACGTAGGATTATAATGCTAAACTACCCTTCCCAAAAAAAACGTTTTTCAATCCTGTATTAATGTGTTTTCATATATTCAATTGTGGTCTCATAGTTAAAAACTGTACTACACTACATTGGCAATCTGATGAATCGACAAAAATAATACCATTTATCTTGTTAGAAAAGGACATATTTTCCTCAATTGGACAGACGCTTTGTACACAACAAATGCCTTGTCAGTGGCTCAGGAAACCGAACTAATGTGTGTGAAATACTGCACTTATTAAAGATAGCTAGTTCATGGGATGTATCAATTACAGGAGAACATTCTTAATCGAACTAATAAAATTATATTACATAACGTTTTTTTATCAACTCACTACATGTGCAAGCACTAGCCCAAATTCATTTCTTTATTGAATATCGAATGAACGAAAAGCATAAAAATGACAAGTCCTCTTGCATCTGTGATTCCTGCACAGCAATAATTCCCACATTTGAATAATTTCCCGCAGTTGAGTTACGTCTGGACCAACCAAGTCCTTGTGACGAGGGAAAGTGTGGAAGTTTTTTCCACGTACCAACAAATCTGAATGACAAGTGCTGGAGTTGCATCGCTTCTATCGGACGCTTCGCTCTATGAACGCTCACACCAAAGGGTTCTGAGCTGCTTGATAGGATCTGCACCTCAGCTTCAACACTTGCAATCTATGATATAAATTCAAGGTACAGTTTAAGTGCAGACGCTGGTAGGTATGGCACCTTGAGTTATTTCTCACAATATGAAATCATTTTGTTGTTTCTCTTGATTGATTCGTAGACTTGAAAACCTCGACATTTTGTTTGGCTTCTTAAAAGCACAGCTCATTTTTATCAGTGACTAGAGGAGTAAAAATTATTTACAGTTTTCGAATTCAGGGGACAATTTTTTGCATTACTGGTTACCAAAATAAGTGTCAAATGGTAACAGGCGTGAGATCATCTACGTTATACTCATCGATATTTAGATACAGAAGGTGCATTTCTAATACGTAAAATTAATTATAAATGAACTACGTTTTTCTTAAAGCTGGAGTTACAATTTGAATCAATTTGTTTCAACTTTGATTACGCTTGAACCACTGAATTTAGAGCTCCAGTGAGCTGTTACGATGTCGCTATTGGTACTCAATGGAGCAGGAAGGAGGGACATGGAGGTGGGGATGAAAGGGGTAGAACCAAATGAAAGTGTAGGGGAAAGAAAGGGAAACGAAAGAAGAGACGATGGGGAACGAATGATAAACAAAAAGGAAGGGAAACGGAAGAAAAATGAAAACGACTGATGCAATAAGGAACGAATGGGAAGCAAAAAGGGAATGAATGGGAAACAAAAAAGAACGAATGTGAAACAAAAACGAACGAATGGGAAACAAAAAGGAACGAATGTGAAACAAAAAGGAACGAATGTGAAACAAAAAGGAACAAATGTGAAACAAAAAGGAACAAATGGAAAACAGAAGGGAACGAATATGAAATAAAAAAACGAATGAGAAGCAAAAGGGAACGAATGGCGAGCCAAAAGGAAACAAATTGGAAGCAAATGAGGGCGAAGAAGAACGAAGAGCGCAGAGAATCAAGCAAATGCTGTTACACGAGCAATTCCTCTAATTTCTTACGATGACTAAAATGAGCAACTTATTCCAAAGGATATTCCGATTCTGACGCTGTTATCATGTTGAATTTATATCAGAACACAGATTCATGTCGAGTAACGCCAAAAAAATTTACTTTAAATAGTAAAAAAACTATATTGGTCGGCATATCAAATTTTGAATCCAGCACACTTGTGTAGTGCAGGCAGACCTTGTGTAGTGCAGGGAGACCTTGTGTAGTGCAGACATTCACTCTGTGAACCACCAGGTGCACACATCATTAGTATCTGTCTCCTCATAATGGAGAAAAACAATTCCAATTTCAAGAACTCGATCAATTAATAAACTGCTTTTCAATTCTGAAGAGTTATTGGTTTTGGTACTAGAGGGGAAAACGAATAAACAGAAGTAATATTCATCAAAGAGTTTCATTTCAGTTCCACTTCAAAAGTTGGACCATGGCAGCCTTGTTTTATAGTCAGTCTATTTGATATCCCTAAAATATTCTTTCCTTTTGTCAGAAAAGTTTTCTGATACAATTTCAGAAAAGAATTAGATTCTCCGTAAAAACATCTGATATTTTATAACTCAGGTAGAAATAAATGCAAATAATTTTATATGTGTAGCAAATGTTCGACATTTAAATCGAATGTAAACTTCCTCAATTTCGGTACCGTAGATCTATGCACTCTAATTTCCCTTGCTGATTAGTTTTTATTTGATTTATAATACTTCGCAGAAACTGAGTTACACATGTTAATCTAGTTATATATACAGAGTCTTCATATATCCTCTTTACATTATGACAAATAGTAGAAAAGCAAATAAAAAAGTATGAGGGAGAATTATTGTAAAATCAGAATTACCCGTTGGTATTTGTTTTATTTTATTTAATACACCTCTATTCGAACGCCATTGATCGTGCGAAGCACAAAATAGTACTCGATTTTCACATTCGGTTTGTTCAGTCTCCCTGACACATGAAAGCTTGCCTCGTCACTAAAACTCGTGTCAGGAATGCTTCATCCTTACACATACAATTCAATATGTTAACTGAAAATTCTTTTCTACTTGGTTCATCATTTGGCTCAAGTGCCTGTAAGAGTTGCACCTTGTTAGCGTGCAATGGCAACTTCTTGTGTAGGAGCTTGTGTTCTGTTGAGGGTTGTAGCTGTAACTGTCTGGCAGCTGTACGAGTGAACTGTCTGGCAGCTGTAACTGTCTGGCAGCTGTACGAGCGAACTGTCTGGCAGCTGTAACTGTCTGGCAGCTGTACGAGTGAACTTTGTAGGACAACGAGCAAAAGCTTGTCTTACACCATCAATGCTTTCCTCAGATGTTTTTGGTTGCCCACTCCTTTTATTTAGCACCGTCACTGTCTCCATGAATTTGTTGTGGTCTGCACAAATTAACGGACATGATGATGGATCTCTTTCATACAAAGTTCTGCAGTTTCTTTAAGTCAGCGTATCCGATTCTGTTTCAATAAATCTTGATACTATTAATTAAAGTGTTTCTGCCTTTTTTATAAACAGAATGCCTGAAACACACAACTGCAGCGTGACTAAAGACTTTGAAAACTACTAAGTACAATGAATCCAATCTGATTAAGATATATCATCAACTGTCTCCGTAATAAATTTATTCAATAGTAAAAGAAACTATATAGACCTCCTCCTCTATACCCTTGAGTGTTTGTGTTCCCCCAAACAATAACACATGAAGGAAATATGAAGTAAAGTTTTAATTCTCAAATATCATTATGAAATTAGCAATTTCACTGACATTGAATATTTAACACTTTGACTGCGATGTGTACCATATATGGTACACGTACTGTGTTATTCGTACGGACTAATTTTGGAATTGCAGTCAAAGTGTTAAGGTTGCTTTCTTATTTATTGAATGCTAATACTCTGACGTAGTGGCTTACTAGCTTGGAAATACATTAGAGCTTTTCCCTTCAAAGAACAAGAATTTCCTTTAAAGATTTATCGAAACATTCTGGTATATGTGAAATAAATATTGATTCTCGACCATAGTTTATAGTTTATAGTTGAAGACAAAAGCAATTGCTAAACGAGCATAAGAACTACATCACAAGAAAAACAAGACGGTTAACTTTGATGATCAAAGCGAGTTTCGTCGACACAACCTGTATCTGTACTTGACTGTCGGAAAGTTGTTGATCAAAGAAACACATGTTAACATGCAATTTTACCTACTCATGATCGAAACAAATTCGAACAAACATGCAAGTATAAAATAGAAAATTTGATGAGAGGAGTGCACTTAAAAGACAGTGTTTAAGAGCCAAAAAAGCCATGTTGTGGAACGTAGACAATCCACTTTTCACGTAGACTGAAAGAGGGAGTTGGTGCATGCTCTTTTGAAGGCGTCGACAGGCGGTGGCAGGAGCGAATAATCGTCTCAGACTCGAAGAAGAAAACTTTGCTCATTTTTCGGGGCTTGAAGTGAGCGTGAGTTGGTAACAGTTGCCCAAAGCGACCATTATCGAACACAATAACAGGCTGCCGGGGCTGTCAGTGGGAGCGCAGCTCAACAATTGCAGCGCCAGAGATGCTCCCTTCTCAGCCGGACTCTCCCACCTGAATTTTCCCTCACTCAAACTAAGGCATCCGACTTTTTACTCAATGGAAAACTTCCTTCCTCTTCACGTAATCTGAAAAGTGCTTTCAGTGAATGACAGTTTTATTTCATCAGGGAAAGTGTACGAAGCTCTTGAATGGAGAGCTCTCCCAGGTAAAATTTTGCTGTGGTTTCGTAGCGGCCTATAACATTATACATGCAGTCAGGATATTGAGGTTGAATTTAAACGAAGCCATCGCGCACGGACAGACGGATCCTGCTACAAAATAGAGAAGCTTCATCATCAAAAAACAGAAATATCTAACTAAAAAAAACTGACATTCTGTTCTCGGAAATGGGTCGACAAAATTCTAATTATTATTACACATCTGATGACCACCTGAGTCTATGCAGGAGTCAGCGATACGAGTCCAATTTTTACTAAAAAATATCAGCAAGTGATGAAATGCGTTAAGATGCCCTACCTCATTTGAACTGAAGTCGTGTCTAGTGAAAGCAAGACCAGCACCGGCCACCGCACACTCAACGATTCGTCAGTTTTCTCTTGACGATAAAATCGATAGCAAACTTGGACGATTCGTCACGCGTCAAATATTTTCTACTTTACCGACCCCGGCCATCCCTCTTTGCCTCACTGTGAAGGCCTCCGAAAAGGAAATAGAAAGTTTGTGGGCTTTTTGCATGCAGCTCCGCTGCCTCAAATATATAAAAAACATTTGCTGGGAAACTGTTGCGGAGTGCGTGGAAGTTCGTATTTTAAGACGTGATGCGCTCAAAATATGCAACACATGTCGACTAGCTGGAAATTACACCACATGCGTGTTCTAAAAGATTGCACATAATATAGATATAAAGTCAATAATAAAATAAATCATCTGAATTATCAATTTGGATCCACAAATACATGGAGGCATTTGAGTGCAAATGCAAGCATTGGCTTATGCCATGATATTTCAACTTGGATTCTTGTTCTTTATCTTTGTCATTCATATAATTCAACACAACAGCATAACATTATCCGACAATCACGAAAGTGAGAATAGAATAGAATAAGGCAATAGGAACGAGCCGTTTGGCCCATTCTTGGTTCAATACCGAAGTCCCATGCCGTCTTACCGAAGTCCCATGCCGTCTAACCGAAGTCCCATGCCGTCTGGGGCATGCCGTCTAACCGTAAGACTGAGAAGTCCCTTTTTACGTCACATTCTCCTTTCTTTAAAACGATTATTCTGGACTAAAGCAGTAAATATGCGACGTGTATTTCCTTATGTTAGCACTGAGACTCCTGCATCAACAGTGACGCGGAGTATTGAAGAAAGTCGCACAATGACGTTCATCAACATCGATGTTTTCAAAAATACTGGCGCTGGATCTCGTCACTTTGTTCGTTTATCCCGCAGAAGGGAAATGAAAAGGATTTGAAGAAAAGAAAAGGCTTGACCATAATAAAACACACCAGAATTCAATTGGAGTGAGGGTTGTCTATTCTACAGCGAGTATTTTACGAAAACGTTGAGGAGCACAAAAGTACGATAAGGGAGGACTCACCCAAAGTAAAAATTCTAAGAATGTCAAGAAAACAAAATTTGCAATTTTGCCTTAATAACACTCGTACTTTCATTCGATGAATTTTTACGAGGATAATAGGAATGATAGTAGGAGCTTCAGGATGAAAATAAAGTTTATAGGTACAGAATAACAATGAAAATTCTTAGCTTTTCACAACACAGAATTATCTTCATAAGCATCTATCTACACATTTTTTAAAAGTGTCTTGTACTTTAAGTGTTGCTGTTTGGCTTAGTTCTAAAGGCAAACACTGTACACTCAAGACCTGCTGGATTACAATATTTAAAGACACCGTGAATTAGCAATAGACGTCCTTCCCGAAAAAGGAAACCATTAAAGGCACTGTAATTTGACAAAGCAGCCAGTTGCAAAATTCAAGGAATAATGTATGATTTTGCGTAGGAAATGAATTGTTCCGTGACACAAAAAACTTTTTGTTGGCATATGAGTGGAGACAGCACGAGCATGACGAGCAGCACGCCACTAAGGTCGGTATTGTTTCAAGGAAAAGTCCCGGATGCGCTCCCTATTTCTGCGCGCTAACAAATCTGTTCTCGAGGGACACCAAAGAGAAAGTTTGCGTCGAACTTGCAAAGAGAAACTTTCGATAGGGAGTTTTGATGCGGCTCTTTAGACCTCCCTATTGAGCGCTACAGCCCACCAAGGCAGTCCCTCTTCTGCCCTCCAGACGTCACAGCCAAACCTCGTCCAGAAGGACAAACTCTCAGATCTCGTTTTGTTTTGGTAAGAATGGTCTTCTTCAGACGAAGCGATCAAGTCGGAAACATCTGTTCTCATCACTTAGTGTGACATAATATCCTCAAAGGCTTGTCATTGTCAGTGATGCAGCTTACTTTGTCTACGATAGAAGTAATAACGTGGAATTTTGTGAAGTCAATGAGACTTATTTCATTGGCAAGATGACTGCGATTCTATCATGCCATGTAGAACTTGATCATTGGAGACGGCGATAGAAGTGAATTTTATCTTCGATTTCAACCTGAAACCCGTATGAACGCCCTCCCGATGGAAACATACTTTCGATGTGAGCTACAGTACGAAATACTTCTATAATTTTTCAGTACTGCGTTTCATAAGAATCCGTCCTAAGAGAATGGTAGGCATAAGTTAATTCTTCAGTGGACTGTTTTCTACGGCACTATCCTAAGAGAATGCTGGTATAAGGTGGTTATATTACACAAAATAAAAACGAAAACTGATTTTGGATGCTGATATAGAAAATAGAGATCAATTTTAACTCAAGACACTGCTACTTTATAGATTAAAAAGTCCCTCCCTGCAACAAAGTGACAAGCTGATTATTCAATTTTAAATTCTCGTGTGTCAGAATTACGAAGGCATTAAATTAGCATGCAATTTAAGCAAAGAAAATTGGTCATTGTATTGTATTGCATTAGAACAATAATTATCCAAATAACTAGTAGGGTTTGAAGAATAATAAAAATATTAATTTTTTGTACGTGATTCTCAACTTCATTATCACGGACCCAATTGCAAACCTGAAATTTATTTCTAGAGATACAGAAAATTAACACCTAGTTGTAGATTATCATAGTCGTCGTTGTCACAACAGTTTAGGAACACAACACAAATAATAAAAATAAACTGCTCTGGCATTTTCCTCCAAATCATAATGAAGTTATTCCATGAATGTAACATTACAAAAGAAGAGGTTTCTCACTCCCACTTCTGATTTCATGTCTTTTTATTTCATTAGAGCACCAGCAACAAAGTTTCATTCTTAGGAAAGCTTTAACCACGCAAGTAAAATAGAATAGCATATGGCAACAAGAACGAGTCGTTTGGTCCATTCTTGGGTTGCTGCCCAAGTCCCATGCCATCTAGCCTAAAGGCATCAATCACGCACATGCACCTCAACACACCTCAAATATTTTAATCACGTACGTACACCTTAATCAATAACAAGCACATCTGTCACGCAAACATACTGAAAACATAGGCATACCTACAGAGTTGAGAATGATATGGAATTAACACTCTACAAAACTGGGAGGATGGGGTTCCTTTCCCAAAACCTGTAGAGACGATTTGTTGAACGTTTTCACCGTAACGAACATAACCTCGCTCCTACAACCTTTCGACCGCTGAACTGTCAATGCAAGACTAGTAGCAGGTGAGTTTTGAACGGAGTTCCTGAAGCAACAGATACTCGTAAGAAACAATGGTCATCGATACGCTTGAATTTTAAATTACTTGTTTGACATCTGAACGACTTCTGAGTATGGGCACAATGTTGGAGATCATTAAGAGTTTTGAAAGGTCCTTGCTATGAGGAAATAGTTTTGTGTTTTAGTTGATGCGTAAGCAACAGTTGCCGCGTAAGCATCAGTTGCCGCGCAAGCATCAGTTGCCGCGCAAGCATCAGTTCCCGCATAAGCATCAATTGCTGCGTAAGCATCGTTAACACGTTGACTCCGAAGTGGTACGTATGTGGACCACTGAGGTTAGGTTCTGTAATTTTTTCAGATCCTTCTAGTGACTATGCGTACAAAGCGAAGATTTACACCGGTCAGGCAATCGGAGGCAACGTGTTAAAGATGCGCAAGGCAGCTGAGAATACTAACATCGTCTTACCCACCAATGTGCAACACTAGGCCTCGGAGAAATAATGCAAAAACTTTAATTACGAATTAATAGAGCTGCAGAATCCTGTAGAATAAATTTAGTAATGTATTTGAAATTTAAGACTAAATTATTTATTAATGTTCAACAATTTATTAGGTTTTATTATTTCGTCGAAGCGCAATTAAATATCTGGAATCTACCTTTACCTCGGTCTAGTACCTTCAGTGAATTAAAGAGATATTGAGTGAATTCAGCACTCACGGTATTACAACACTCTTAGCTTTCTAAGATATTTTATTAACATCAAACTCAGTTTTATGAGTTCGATATTGCTGTTCAAACACAGAGTTTTGTGAAACCTAGAAATTATAAACTTTTGTGAAACCTGCATTAACGTCATCTCTCAAGCACCATTTGCATCACTTGCATTATTTAATATATTGATCGACGTCACCCACCGGTGGGTCACTCAGGTTAGGTTCTGTAATTTTTCAAAGCTTTCTACGGACTAGGTGTACAATGTAAAGATTTGCACCGGCTAGGCAATCGCAGGAAAAGTGTCAATACTCCAAATCTCGTTCATTATACTGGACTTAGCAATCATGTGTACGTTGACGTCACTGCCTGACAAAAAATTTCATATTTTTTGTGACTTAACCCCGGTCTCCATGTGCCGGCAATGAAGCCTGCTCATGCCTCAACTATAAGTAGTTCAGAAATGGAGAACATTTCCCACCAAGGAGGAAAGCGTGACGAAAACTCTTGACTTCCTAACAGACATCATCGTCTCTGAACTTCATGAAGTATATGGTTGCGATTTTAATAGAATTTGGTACATTCAAAACGGCGCATTTTGTCATCAACGACTTGATGTGCAAGATTACTTGAAGAATGTCTTTCTCAACAGAGTCATTGCTTTCGGTCACGATGTTGAATGCCTCCACAAAGATCTCCTAAATTTACTCCCTGCGACCTCTTCGTCTGGGGTCACCTGATGTCTTCATGATTAGAAAAATTAAGGAACTAGAAAATTAAGAGGGAGAACTCAACGTGAATTAAATTTTTAGAAAAAACAACCAAGTAATCATAAATACAGCACTGTGGAAAAAGAAATAAAAATTGTGAGTGTCTGCAAAAAAATGACGTCCTGTAAAGTATGAGCCGGTTCCAAGCGAATGTATGTACAATTTTCCTACATTACCAACACTTAAAAGCATATTTTCCACCTAAGTTAGCTAAAATCAGTTTAATAAGAAACGAGGTATTGATATTTAAAAGCGAGATACACATTTTACAAAGAGACCCTCGTGCAATATGTATGAGACATAATATAAGCTAACCAATAAACGCTAAAGATGCTACTCATTCAGTCAATGAATATAAAGTCTCAGTTCTAAACAAGCAAGTTACTCTAATTTTCAGTCAGGAACACTTGTGTGCAATTCCTCAACCTCGAGCCGTACACATCGAAGAAGCCCAGACAGATATATTCTCTACGAAAGAAGCAAAAAACCGGTCTGCCTCTTAAACTCATATAAATACTCAAATTCAAATATAAATTTGGATTTGACTGTCCGAATACTCAAAGAAACAACAGAAGTAATTAGTAAGCCATTGATGAGCATTTTCAACCGATAGCTCAAAACTGGACTTGTCCTTCGGGATTGGTAGTGGGCGAATATCGCTCCTACTTTCAATGAAGGCAACAAACAAGCACCCAATAACTATGATCCAATCATCTTGCCATCGGCGATTAGTAATATATTGGACAGATTACTCAAAGTTTGAATAAAAAGACACCTAAAAGCACAAAACTTAATCAAAGACATCAAACACGAAATCCAGAAGAAGTCAACCTTGATTTCATAGGAGAAATCAACGGTATTTACGACAGTACGAAAACCGTACGACTGATTTACCTTAACTTTTAAAACACGTCCAAAAAATTCCCAAGGAGAGACTTGTGACCGAAGTGGTAGCCTATGACATACAATAAAACTACTCTCGATTGATACGAAACTGTCACAGAGCGCTTACTAAGGAACACAGAGTAATTATTCAAACATTCGTCAACCGATTTTTTCACTTCTCAATAGACTGAAACTTATCAAAGTAATTTCAACATTGACAAATCCTCAGTAACCCATATTGGGGTTATTGCCGGTTTTTCCAACATACAATAAATACCTCATCTATTGAACTAGAAGAACTAAATGGAGATCTTGGTCTCACTATAGCTAGAGACCTGAAGCATGACAAGCAAGTATAACAAAACGTCAAAAATGCGAATAGAATTCTTAGTTTCATAGCACGAAACTTTAACTATAAACCAAACATCATATCACTCATCTACTAAGCCTTCTGAATCCAGAGCTTGTCTTTAGCACGACCGTTCCATTCCCAGAAGAAACAAGGATGCTCTGTGTAGTTGACCAAGAATCGTAGAGATCACCCCAGATGCTCCATTCGTATTCCCTGCAGATAAGCTTGGTCAGAATAAAGGCTCAAGTCTCGTACCTCTCTTTGAAATGAACGGAATTTCCAACTGGTATGTAAGCGCATTTGTTCTGTTGTGAAACAGGTCAGCTTTCAGACTACTTCTGGATGAGTCAGTGAAGAGTCTCCAAACTTTTGCCTTATGCTGAATTTGGAACATTCACATCAAACTGAGGATATGAGAGCAAAAAACACAAGCTCCCCTTCTTGAAAAAAAAATAAGTCATTAAGACCTTTTCTCGGTTTCAAACCCATGAGAAAAAGTTCCAAGAGACAACAATATCTTGTCATGGAGTCGACAGCCAACCAATTGAGTTGATTTTTTTGAAAGGGCCAGATCTCGGATAAAGGAATTCAATTCTCAATACGACAACAGCTGGGACTTACTGCAATTATCTGAGGCAAATCGTCATAACAGTTGGCGTCTGAGTGCTGACATCTTCTAGCTTCCTTTCATGGGAATAAAGCCACAGG
>VCRD01005814.1:6273-31497 GCA_006783055.1 Trinorchestia longiramus
GGTCCAGGTCCTCCTACTCCACCAGGTCCTCCTATACCACCAGGCCCTCCTACAGGTCCAGGTCCTCCTACACCACCAGAACCTCCTACACCACCAGAACCTCCTACACCACCAGAACCTCCTACACCACCAGAACCTCCTACACCACCAGAACCTCCATTTTCTCCAGAAGAGCCCAGTGGACATGTGCACGATGCAGGAGTGAAGGGATCTTGAGGGCGGTGAGATACAGGAGCAGGCCCAGGAACAGGGGCTGGAGTTGCTCCTGAAGCTGCGATCTCTTTACAAAATCTCGGAAGAGGCCAGTTGTTCACGTTAACATTTGTATCTGTGAACGAAGAAAATGAGAACTGAAAGTTTTTTCTTGCTTTCCGGTATGACGTTGCTTAAAAGATGGACAATGTGGACTGAAATCTATTCTTAAAAGTCCAATGATTTGTAATTTTCTGTCACAAATAGAAATTTTTTATGCAGTTTCCATGCTTTACCAAGTTGCCTATGGTCGGACCGCCTGTATTTTCGTCCAACATCAGTATCAGCTAGAAAGACATGCTCTTCACTTGAATTCAAAGCCAAAATGAAAGGTTAAAATTTAGATTGACAAAATAGCTTTACGTTTCAGCAAAGTATCGAAACGGGAACAAGACTCGAGGGCTAACTATCGTCTCACTGCGTCTCAACGATCATCTACTCCATTTAAAGTCACTACACTTCAAATATTGTCACCAAAACTATTTACCGCACTAACGCTAACGTAGCCGTAAAAACGACATCTTATCCATTTAGTTTATTTTCATATGAAGAGTTAAAGGCCCGTTTCTGCTCATTTTAGCCAATAATCACTGTGAAACTCCGTAAAGATTCAGTATAAGTGTCATGACTGGACACAAATGCCAGTATCTCGATAGGTGTCGGTCGCATGCCAGAATTAAAAATACATTATAATCCAAAGAGACGAAATAATAATATGGGAGGAAGAAAAAACGGCAAAGAAGATACTCGTGCGAGAGCTCGGTAGTACGGTGCACCGGCCTCACCCCCTAACGCTCCCCCCTCTCCACAGGAGAGACTGAGAAGAGGAAAATATAATATAAGGTCGACTTGACAACGGAAGAAAACCCACAGCAGCCTTCTGTAACATCTGCTGCTGAACCGACGATGAGCAATTAGGTTCCAATAGATGACTCTCTAATTCCAGAAAGGATCCGACAAAAAAATGTGCTAACAGTGTACCCCTCCAAGCTAAGCTCAGAATTAATATACAGGGTGCGGTAACATAACGAACGTTTCGAAATAAAGCACATTTAAAAAAGAAAATTATGCTGCCACACCATGTACATCCAATATCCCCAAGGAGGGTCAAACCCCCAGAAATCTCAAGCACAATCCTCATAAGTAAATCTTCTGGGGTAGTTTATTACTCATCTCGACTATCAGTCAATGGGTTCTGAAAACAATAAAAATAACATTTATCTTAAGGCCGTAAAAAGAACTTCTTTGATATCTAAGTCCACAACTAAGGAATTTCAATAAATGTTCGCTTCTGCCCAACATAACATACCACTATCACAGGACTGGTACGAACTACAGGGTGCGGCAACATAGCTTCCTTTTTTCAAAGGAATTTCCTTTCAAAAAATGAAATTATGTTGTCGCATCCAGTATGATGAAGGCAATTGCACTAGAGGTGCAAGTAGTATCCTCTGGAAACGAGTTCTGCTCATGACCACAAATCGAATGAATTGAAAGCAAATAGATTTTTAATGTAATTTTCTTCTATTTATCAACTTAGGTGTCTTTTCGTTGAAAATTTTTGGAGCTGATCTAGGTAAGAACATATACCTGAGGTGAGATAACGTGCAAGTTTTATAAATAAGACAATACATAGAACCAAATAGCGTCTGGTTCATGTATTTGTATTATTGAATGACTAAAGTTAACTATTGAATTACAACTAAATCTATTTATTAAAGAGTAAGTGTTGGGTTCTTCATATAACCCCTGTGATATCGTTAGTTTTGAAATCAAAGCTATAAATTATATTAATTAGATACATAACGAACGTTTATTCGGTTTTGCATTATCGAAGAAAAGTTAATGAAGAAAATGACATTTATCATCAAACATACTTTAAAATCTAATTATTAAAATTTTACAACTAACTAATTGTGGTTTTAACCATTCCCAAGTGAAATGCAAAGTTTTCTCACCAAGATTGCACTGTACCATCCAATCGTACATGCAGATGGACAGGGTGCTGTTGAACTTCAGAGTGGGAGGGCACTCCATGACGCAGCCTCTTCCGTTTGCGCAGGATATGAAGAGGCCACAGTCTTGGGGATGGGGGAAGAGCCCATCCGCCTGGGGACATGCAGCATCCCTAGTCCCCACCCGGAGGTGGGCGGGTAGGTTCGCGTACGGGTGGTAACGTAGGTCATATAAGAAGGGTGCCAGCTGGTAGAAGGCAGGGTCAAACTTCACTGCCTGCGGCACTGAGGGAGAATTATGGGCTACACTTGAACAATGTTCAACTGATGGTGAATAAAATTTTAATTTTGCTCTAGTGTGCATAGCTGGGCATAAACACGGGCTTAATTTTACTCTCCTCTTAATTGTGCTAAATTGAGCTATTACTGCGTAAAATGAGAATAAATTTTACTGCCTGTTGGACCTGCCCATGAAACCTTTTTTTGCAGTAAATCATTAATTACTTAATTATCTTTCTTATCTCATATTTTTATCAATTTGCGTAATCAGAGAACTTCTCATTAAACAAGAGGTGTTTTTGTCATGCGTTCTAAAAATGAGTCAAGAAACTTGACATTAGTCTTCAGTATTCTCCATTTATAAACGTGGTTATATGTCCGTGGAGTCTGCAGACATAAAGCTTAGCGATAAATGCAGAATATAATCAACCTTATCTGCGAACTGTAACCCTATGCAAGACCTGTACCATATCTTGCACTTCGACTGTGTAGCGAGGCATTAGGTATTCAGAATAGATTTAATAAAAACTGATAATTGACAAGACAATGGCTTGCATATGACAGCTCTAAAAGATTAGCAATCTTTGAGCCTTTGAATACTATAGTCAATGAGATTTGGCATGCGATGTAAGTCGATCATCTGAGGCCAACCATCTTAGCCTTTTTAGACTTTAGAATTGATGCTACAGCGATGGAAGATCTTTTGATTATAATAGGATGCAGCAAAGAGAAAGAAATCAGAGCGAGATAAATTCAAGCAGGATCAGAAAATCAGCTCAGTTTCAGTGCACCTTCAATTTCAGATGCAAAAAGGCATCTGGAACACTAATCTGTCTCGTACGTGTGAGATTTAAATTCTGTTAAGAGACTACTTTCTGAGATTACGCAAGCTAGAAAATTTATGAATAAAAATAAACTCATGATCTGTATTCTGTATGATTATTAATATTTATATTAAGAGGCTCTTCAGAAGCATTTGTTCAGATCTTTGGTGGAGTGAATAAGGATTTAATATAAATACATAGATGTCGGGTGATGATCTGAGCGTCGGGTGTGTGTAACAGGAGTCATCTAGTAAGGTGACCGGTCAGTGAGACTAAAAATTTTAATGTACATCTTTTGTAAAGAAATTTGAAACTTGCAAGAAATTCCCAACATACATCTGCCCAATTTGTGCGCCTTAAATAAGCCCGGAAGAGTTTAGAACTATGTTATTTTATTCATAAGTTGGATCCAATGACGTTTTAAAAAACTTACTGCCTTATAATTAACTCTGACACATAGATTTAGTTCACTTCTGAAATGTTCTCATATAATATTTACCACATCAATCTAGGTTCAATCAGTCGAGTGTAATAATAGTTAATATTATCCTTCATTTAAAACAATAGTATTCTTGAAATTTTCTTATGTTTAAGCCCAACTCGCGAGGGTACGCAGCTGGCATTTGCAGCTCCAAGTCAAATTGCCTTATTTGGTTTGTTGACTGATAAAGGGTTAACGAGCTGGCCGGTCTTTCATGATCAGTTTTATGAATGTCAAGTGGGTCAGGCTGTGCTATCTCTTAATAGGGAGAAAATTTCATTAATAACTTGAAAGCGACTGCAATGAATACGGAGTAATTCGAGTATCTCTATTTTAAAAGCCTTAACGTACGTAAGATTCCAAATATCTACTTAGCGTTTCTACTTATTGTAAATGGCGATGTCAGTATCATTATAATTTATTGAAACATTATTTTTCATGAGTAAACTTATATATAACACATGTTAACTTAGAGGGTACAACAATAATAATTTATTCCCCCATGTTACGTGTATGATCCAAAAAACCCGGGTATCTATCATTTGTGCGTCATACTGCACCTTCCCCATGTACCTGTAGCACCGTACCTTGCATGTACATGTAAATCTACCTGTGGTACTGCATCCTCATCGTCTACATGTTGTACTGAAACGAGCATGTACTTCTAGTAAAATCTGTAGTAGTACCTATGTATAGTTGCACATAGCGCGTATCTGCAGCACAGGTACCTCACCTTGTACCCTTTTACTGAACCTAGCACGTACCTGTAGTAGAACTTGTAGTAGTACCTGTAGTTGTACCTAGCACATGTATTTATAGTACAGCACCCTCACCGTGTACGTGTGGAGTACTGCCGCCCATCACCCGTGTGATGAGAGGCACAAGCAGCAGCAACAATTGCAGCTGGTTCATTGTGTCCCTCTTCAGCTGTTGAGTGTGCGTGGTATCCAAGAAAACTCATTAGTGACGCCATCCACTCAACGATGTTAGTAAATGCTTTGATGAAATGAAATTTCAACAACAAAAAGTTTGAGGAGCATGGGAGTAATATATAGGGAGATGCTTGACCTAACCTTTTAAAAATCAATGAAATTATGTATAATATAAGAGGGAAAATTCAAATCAAAGAACATGTATGTAGTGTCAATTGTAAGTTCTGTAAAATTGTAGAAAAATGGCAAGTGCAAACTTATGAAGAGAAAAATAAATAACACGATTTTATGTAGAACTAAAAAATAAATTGAAAACAGAAGCAAATAATATCAGTTTTGCATTAAAAATTAGCAGATGGTATGGATCCTGAAGCTTCAAAATTTATTAAAATAGTAGGGCAGCCCTCTTATATATACTAAAACTGGAGTCACTATTGAAAAAATACAAATTTAAATCTGCTACAAGGAAAGACTTTTAGGAATTCTGGTCTTGTTTGGAACAAAATCCATAATTTTCTCCGAAATATTTTGTTTTGCTTGAGTAGGGATCGAATTACAAAGTTCTCGTATATGTCCAATTTATTGTCCTCTATGGATCATTTATCAACAATTTCTAGGCAACTTCACTTATGGAGCTCTTTCAATTGTTTTCAATGTAATTCCTCGATAACTAATACTCACTTAAACTGAACATTTTAAATACGTAGCATGAAATAATTATAAATTGACACTCTCGTTTTTTACTTCTTTTGTAATTCAAACCCCTTAGCTCGAATTTTTTTTCAAACATACCTTTGAACATGTGCACATACATCGTCAATGAGGCTTTCAGAGCGAATCGAGAATCTTACCCTATAACTGAGTATAAAACGATGCAAGTGAATGCCCTGTGGGTAATTCTTGATTTCTGAAAAATATTCACTCACTACATTCCTGATGTAAGCCTAGGCGTAATTAATGGCATTCCATATTAAAATATATCCGTGGCACGCAAGTTCCCATCCATCAGGGCGTTTGACCAGATGGTTGCTAACTCAAGTTGAATGAAGAACGTATGTAATGTAACATGGAGGAGCATCTGTTATGTTAATGTATTATAATAAAGAGCATCTCTTTTTACAGCTCCTTAGCTTGTACAGAAATGCTTGAGTGTCTTGTTCAGCCAAGCCTCACCTCCGACAGAGTGCATCAGAACTTTTGCGTTGGAGGGAGGAATCACAAATGAATCTCTTGGGGCATACACTTTTCTATTTTCCTTTTCCTGCATCTCAGGCGTACATTTTATGCAATGAGCTGCTAGGAACCCAGTATTACACAAACCGATGAAGTTTGTTCCCCGAAGAAGGCGTTTTTATTTCTTCTGTGTTTATGGATATCAGTTATGTTCTTGATGTAGCGCCTGTATATGCACTGTATGAACTTGGTGAGTGCCGTTCATACTGAACAAGTAAATTCATGATGCTTGCATATGCTTACATTGATCACAATGTGAAGGTAACCCTGAAACCTGAAGCTCACAACTCGCCTTCGTTTATATTGTGGTGACAAACTGTTATACATAGAGGCCGCTCATTGTGCACGCTGCTATTTAGTGTCATTAATAAGACAGAAATGTGGTCATTGTGAATTCTGAATTCATTGCAAGAAGCAAAACGAGCATGTTTATCCGAGCCACTCCCATTTGTGAGATAAATAGTATTTATCCATTGATGAGGAGCCCCATGGTTTGAGTATTGCTAACGAACATATGCACGAAACGAGCCTGTGGCTTTCAAATGCTTGAATGAGGCTAGCGATGCTATTTAGTGGTGTCAGTGTGAAGCTCACAAGAAGTTACCTAAGTCTGGTCTTCAAGGCTGGAACTTCAGAAGCAGACCTGACAGCAGACTGTGATCTTAAGAGGAGCACATGAAGAGTTCAGTGCTAGTTTTACGACGGCAAAACCTCCAACACCTCCGTTTCAAATCTCGCTAGCATCGCAGGGCTTTGTACTTAATACCCCTCCTCTACCCCATCAATGATCCTCCTATGACCCCCTTATCTTTGCTCTCAGCCCCGGCCCTCCGTAATCCCCCTGTACCTCATCATCTCTACGGGAGTCCGGTGATTTCTGCGCATCCGGCTCCGCTGAAGTGACAGATTTATTAACGCAATGTTATTCTTGAACCTCCAGAAATCTGCTTACGCCTACTGAGCTACGTTGAAAATTTTCCCCGAAAATAATATGCATTTGAACAGTATTTGCGAAAAACTTACAAAAACAACAAAACAAAACAAAACAAAAACGTATATTTCCAATAAAATTGGTGTATAAGAAATGTAACAGCATTGGTTTTTAAAGATGCCTTATCATAAAATTTTTAAGTGGTAGGTATTCTATGCATAGTAGATGATATAATAGCGGTACCTACGGGTATACTTAAACATTCACATCACGCAATGAACGTTAAATATGCATGGTGAAACAAATGAAACTTCACTTTTTCAATAATGACTTACGATGTAGTCATTGGTGACACATGTAAATTCTGACATGGTAGGTATTCTACACATTTTAGGTGATAAGCGAAATATTTTCTTTAGGTACAGCTTAGAATTAACATCATTGCATTTAGCTGAATTGGATGTTTAACATCCGAGAAAGACAGAAAAAGGAAAATTATGAAAGTGAAAACTCTAAACATGAAGCTGTAATTGTTATTAAATTGAAATTGTAATTTGTAATTACTGGTTGACCGTTTAGCTGATGATCGTTTCAATATAATCATTATTACAGTTATCTGTAAATATCATCGTGTTTAATATAAACGGACGTTACATATCAGAGAAAAAAATAAAAAAAAATAAAAAAAAATAAAACAGAGTGAATGTCTCATATTATCAAGATTTAGATGTTGATATAGATAAGAAAAGTCGTAGTAGACTAAAGTTCTGAGGTTTCATAGTCACTTATTGTAACAAAGCAATTACTAACATTAACGTATGAATTTTTTATTATACCTTCGAAAAAATATATATATATAAAAGCCTTAGAAGAAGAATAATCTGAAGAGTAGGCACAAATTCATATCAAATTCTATTTAGTTTTAGGCAAATAGAATTTATTTCCTATCAAAAAATTTTGTTTTTGTTTTGCATTATAAAAACTGAACATTTTTAACATTGGAACATTTATCAGGTAAAATAACACCAAGTAATAAACCTGAAATTTAACAGAAAAAAGAAAAAGTAAAAAACACCGCGGTTTTTGATAAAATTAAATTAGTTGATTTGACTAACATCAAAACAATTACTCAGTGACCGTTAACCAATAAATTTACAGTCATTCATCAAGATTATATTCAATGTAAGTGACTAATGACACCCATGGCGTCTGTGGAGAGAATAAATTCCTTTCAGTCATTTCAAGCTCGTCAACCATGATACTTTACGTACCATGTTCTCTGTGACCGAGTAAGATAACTGTTTAGAGACAGGATGCAGACAAAAACTGAGCAGTCTAACCTGCGTGACCACGATGCCATCGGCTTCTAGATCTTGTCTTGTCAAGAGAATATTCGCCTTAGAATATTTGCTTGTGAGCACATTCGTACGTGCACGTTAGTGTAAAGTAGGAGGTTGCTTTAATTGTCTGGATATGTTATGTATTTATTTGTTTATTTATACTACTATTTCCACGAAACTACTCTGAAACGTACGTAAGTCGTTTATTAAATGCAACAAAATATACCTTATATTTAAGCAATTCTGTGCATGCAAATAAGTTGTTTTTAGGTACTTTTTTATGCAGTTGCCAAGTGCTTTGGTCCCACGGTGTCCACGTAACATGCAGACACAGCTGTCGCATAACTCTCTGATACTCTTAACGATAAAATGGTATATAAATTTTATACGTAGTCATAACTGACGATTCAAGGCTCATCCACTGCTTTGCTAGAGAGTAACTGGTTTCTTAGTATAATTCATTTATGACTATGTAGAATTGAGAAGTCCCAGTTTTGGGTTCTTGGCTCCACTAGTCTTGAAAACAGTAATCTAACCTTTTTGTAACCTGCTTAATGAGGAAAAACTGCGTGAGTGATGAACCAGTTTCTTTTATGGTTGCTTAATGTGAAATCCACATTAAACTCATTTACCAGGTTAATCATACATGTGATATATACAACAGAAAACATAGGTTGAGAAAATAGAAAACATAAAGAGAGGGTAGTTTTTGCAAACAAAAGAATACAGAGAAAGGAAACAGAAATGATATTGCGAGGTCAATGTATACATAATGGGAATACAGAGAGAGGAAGCAGAAAATATATAGAAACGACAGTGTACACATGAATAAAAATACAGGGAGAGAAAGCACGAAATATAGAGAGAGTTCAGTGTATACATAAACAAAAATACAGAGAGAGGAAGCAGGAAATGTGTATAGGGAGAGGACCGTGGTTTGCCTGCAAAAAAAAACAGCGGCCGTAATCGTCTACATATGTACAACATTTTTTCCCACGGGCGACAGGATCTGCGTCTGAAGATCAGGTCGCAGTTGCAGCCTAGTACGGACAGTTCTCATGTGCTTGAGTGTACGTAGTTAAGTAGATAATTTAGTGCTAGTAGAATCAATTATCGTGCAATAAAAAGAGATGATAATGCCTCCCACGTATGTATGCTGCAGGTGGTACTGATATAAAAGAGCTGTCGCGCAGTGGGGGGTCTTGTACATAGTTAGAAAGCAAATCCTCGTTGGAATAATATCAGCTAAAATAATTTTAGCTGATAGTTAAATGGTGTATTTTGTCTGAATATTTTGATTGTAGATTATTAAAAGTAAATTTTTTCCTGATACATTAATTGTTGATCATTATTTATTTCTATTGAAATTAAGGAACTTCTTTGCTACTGATACTAGTCAAATTTTGAGATTGGACGGCAAATATAGGGAGATATTTTTGGCCTATCTGGGAATTTAACACGTTGACTCTGAAGTGGTACGTATGTGTACCACTGAGGTTAGGTTCTGTAATTTTTTCAGATCCTTCTAGTGACTATGCGTACAAAGTGAAGTTTTACACCAATCAGGCAATCGGAGGCAACGTGTTAAATGTACGTTGGTCGTTGAACAGCTGTGTTTTCTATAATGAAGTATGAACAAAGACAAATATGGATAAATAAAGACAATTATATTTCAATATCTAAATGTATATGCAGAACCTGGAAAGGGTAGACAATACTTACTATGAATAATTAACGTCCACAACTGTATCATTCTCTTTTTATGTGCTCGTATTTTCTTTAGAAAAACACAAAATAGCGTGAGAACTTAAAATGAACAACTCATTTTGTGATCAAACTTAATTAAAAGAAAAAGTTTGTGTCCAACTAGAAGCAAAGTAACAATACTTTATTTAATCTTAAAGAGGACAAAATTTGAACTTGATCTGCGTATCAAAACAATAAAATTTAGGTAACAAGATTTTATACACTTTGAAGGTATCCGTTCTTTGTCCAATGTGGACTGGCAAGAAACAGATATGTCAATGACAACACAAAATTGTATTTATAAAATTGTGTGCAAAATTACTTCAAAACTATTACGCAGAGTCATACTCGTACATGTAGATCCAATTGTACATGAACATAACTTTATGTACGTGTAGTCAGAGGACAAACTACACTATGATGATTCACGTGTGTGTGGCCTCTTACAACAGCATGAAAGAATTTCGTTAGGAGATGCTTCAATGCATGGAAGTAGCGAAGTATATTATAAATATCTTATAACTTTTAACTAACCTCGTTATCTTCCTTTGAAACATTCCAATATATGATTTAGTTCATTTATTTTATTCATGTTAAAAATCCAGTCAGAAGGCCAGTCTTCCCGCGTAAAAATGTTCACTGCACACTTGATAATTCTGGTTCTAAATTTCCATACTAACTATCTCGTTATGAGCGAAGTTCCATCGGTCGACTCTAACTGAGCAGAGGATAAATAAAGGATGAGAGTGACTAAATTTACTATATTTAGTGAATGTTTGTTTTCACTAAAAAGTATACAAATAGCAACTTGATCTTAGATGTTGGATATGTTTAGACTGTTCATTACAGCTGTTAATAAAAATTACCCAATGTACTGAACAGTTGGTGACCATGACTGGAGGCCTGCGTCTGCAGGTATGTGTTTTTTTAATGCTATGAGTATGGACTGCATACTCTGTACGTCTTCTTATGACTCCTTCAGTTCTAGCGTTAGAGATATGAGTGTTCATATCTTTTTTAGCGTAGTTAGCGAGTATAACTCTTTAATCCTTGAGTAAAACCTGTATATTATTCTACTTCATGTCACATGTGTCTTTTCAACTGAAGGCTTTTAAAATGAATAGCTTGACTCTAAGAGCTTGGCGTGTGTGTTGCCCGTCACCCTTTAGGTTTAGATTTCTTTAGTGCCTTATGTGCATTACCTCGTCACCAGCAGCATGCCTTTAGCAGGCTCCTCTAAATTTCTTGGGGCTGTCTGGAGGACAAAGCGAACGCTCCCAGGCCTTTTGGTTGACGCCTGGGGAGAATAAGTGGGGAAAGGGGAGTCCCTGAGACAGAGTTAAGAACTTACGGTGACGCGAAGTACGAATACTTCGATCATGGGTCGTCGACCCCTTCCCGTGGGACATTCTGGTAACGAACCATAACCTGTTTCGTTGAGCTGACCCCCGTATCATTTCTGGTGTTAATATAAGTGTCAGCCTTGCGATAACGTCAAGCTCATGTAACGTCTGATAGATCAGCAAGCCATTCGTTGTGAAGGATAGCGGGGTCGGTATCGGGAGTGAAATTGAGTCCCTCATTCGTTTCCTACACCTGCATAGCCGATTAAAATTATCTTAAAGGGAGCATGTAACATACTCTTGCATTAGCCTCTGACAATTTGTCACTGGCGACTTTTTTTCTGGAACATGCGAGCTTATCTCTTTTCTTAGTAATGCGTAGCCTAACCTATTCTAGTCTCTAAATTATGAGAAAAGTTGTGAACAGGCACCGGTTGTAGTTACTTTCAGAAATGTACTACTAAATTCTTTTGAAATAATAGAGAATTGTCCATGTAAATTGAAGCCTTCTACTATATTTTTCATGGTTACTCGAGTTGTTCATTAATCGACTTTGGTCAACTTTATACAATAGTGCACTCCAATCATTGTATGCTTACTTCTTTACCCATTTCTCTCAATAGAATATTTCGTCATTTACTTACTAATTTGTGAATTATTTTTTCTTTTATCGGTAAAATGAAGTTTGTTGAAAAATGATGTTTTAGGATGAACCGAAGACTACTATAGAGCTAATATTTTCATTCAATAGAATTGGTTACTTAGAAATCTGGATTACTGCTTTGTGGCTGATTTATAGCCATCAACTCTCCAATACTGTACCATAGAATACAAATTCTTGCTCTGCCAAAATCGTAATGAAGTACATTATTTGATTAAATTGAATGTACCAGTAAATGCAGAAGATACCGAAGTAAGAAGCCTCTGTTGAAGAATAATACAAGGGTTCTGTCTAAATAGTTATTTCTAGACATTACACACTGCGGAAAGCGTTAATTACTTTTGCCTAATTTTATATATAGACAAGACCAAATATATTTTTCATCAAAATATAATAACCAAGTACAAAAAAACGATGGGACAGAAAGAATCTTTTCTCAGAAGGAAACAAGACACGTCACTGGGCTATATCAAGTACATACTGTACATCGCTGTGTCAAGCATAAAATAATTTGTAATGTTTAAATATGAAATACAATTCGTCATGCGTCAGATGTTAGAACTTCAAATTATAACATACTTTGTAGCGTACATATACTGTATGTAAGGCTACTGAAAGAAGATGTAACTTTTATTCAGTGTTCAAGAGCTAATTGTTTTATCAGTTTAGCGACAAGCAACATTGGATCATTGTTTTACAGCCACAATGTTGGCTGTAAAGTGGAAGGAAAGAATGTTCATTTGACAGCACATACATGATATTAGCAATTTATCCTTATATTTTCGTGTTTTTTTGCTTCTAATGTGCAAGAAACTTCTAGAGTCCAAAAATGTGTTTGATTCTCTCTTGCATGCATGCGGAGTGATTCTGTACAATTGCTGATAGTTAAAGTTGAGTTCTGTGTACTTTCCTTGCTCAAGAAAGGTTCGGAAATATTTGGAACCCCGACAACATGGGTAATTCGTTCTTCTTTATGGGTGTAAAGTTTGTAGGGAATCACGTGTAGCCAACTGCATCTATTGCATCGAATCCAGCTGGTTTGCCCACGACACAAAATCTGGTCTTCGAGTGTTTGTGTTCTAAGTATCTTTGACAACGACAACAGCCTTTAGTATGGGTGCGATAGGCATGTCCTTCTCCTGCTCTTCTGCTCTTATCAGGAGGCCCAAGAGAACTGCTCATAAATTTTCAGTGTTTATATATGTATCTTCAGGGCGGGATATTTCTCGCCGAGGATGAAAGTTGCATTAACAATAGGCCTCAAAAGCATGTGTAGAGAAAGAATACTAGATTGACTTCAGACGTTAATGTATCGCCTACATGATAAGAGGAACCTGCGATCAACCAACATATATCAAATAATTGAAAATCTTAATCCTCGTTCGATTTTAAAAATTAGGCTGCCAGAAGTAGTTACACAACGAGTCTTTACTGTTACAACCACTTTCTATAAAATGTTCATGCACTGCTGGGCGGGCGGAGGCTTTAAGAAAAACTTTCAAAGTTTTGATAAAAAATAACATGGACGCCCACTGACAACAAAAGCCATGAAGCCCCTTTCGTACCGTAGTTAGATGTGCATGAAGGATACCAGTTAATTGTTCTGCGTATCATGTCAGTGACTTCGTTGAAGCTAAATGCGAAGTTTAGCTTAGCTTCAGGTGTGTCTATTTCTATCCCCATGCTGCAGTAATCTAGGAAGAATGGATCCCAGTCTGAATGCTTATGCACGTGGAGAATCAATAATATGACGATGAGGCAAATAGTCACCCCTTTTATGCATGGTTAACTGAAAGTCCCAGACCATTACTTTAGATAAATGAGCTTTTTATACACATATTTACAATTTGTATGCGCACGTACACAATGTACATATGAAAAACACAAAAAATGCTCCAGTGAACAGTTCTTTTAATAATATCTCTTATGCATGTATCATTTATATAAGAAAGTCCTGTATTCTGTTCCGTTCAAAACCTGCCCTTATCTAGCTTTATTTTGTCAGGCGAGCGCCGTTTAGGCGCCTTGAACGTTCGGATCATCATAAGTGTCATCACGCTGCAGAATTTATTAGAAATTATTGGCCCATAAACGGCTTTTATTGAAAAGAAATACAAAAGGCTGAGAAATAAATTGGGTGTTATTTTCAAAGAAGCCGAGTTTAGTGTTTGGAGTCGATGTCTTAGGGCGATGATAAACACATGGATAATTTTATGGCGTAACAGTTGCTCAATAAGACATACCAACTCCATCATTACAGCAACAACCATTTTTTTATAATTACTCTTTATCTAAGAAGCCTTCTGGGCTTAATTATGGTAGTAAAATAGATTTAATGGCAAATGCTAGTGACGATAGTACTAGTACCATGAGAAGAAGCCCAATCAAGCTAAGCAGTACGTACATTTCGATTACTGCTAACATTGTATAAATGGTGCAATGATTAATGAGTAATTCCAAAAGCAAGTCTGGGCTGAAATTTGAATATAGATGTGGGTATAGAACGTATCAGACTAGACAATCTTTTTGATACCCATACTAGGATTACAGTATTGTATAAGATATTATGATTTAACCCTACATTCAGAGCCTAGATATATAAAGCATCTTGTAGTTATAAAAAAATAAGTATTAGAAGATGTGTGTTCGCGTAATTGAAAAGTCGGTTCGTCTACGTTAACGAGGATTGAATTTTGTTAACTGTGCTTACCTAACACAAAAGGTAGCTAAAAACTGAGGCGTATGTTCATTCTTCCGAAGTTTCATTTTTCATTTGGAACATTCGATGTTACATGCTCTCTATCTCACTCTCTCCAGGGCAATTGAATTGTCAGGCAGTTAGGCTTGAAATATTGTGTACAAAATACTTCAAGTAATTTTGCTATTAAATTTCTATATTCTTCGTTTTACGAGGAACTGAACGAGTTTTTATTCTTTGACGGGGATTATTTTACGATCTAGTTATCAATTTTTAAGGTCGCTCGTCAGGTTTCAATTCTATTTATTCTACCAATGACTGTATTCTCTGCTGGTTCTTAAAAACTGAATTACCGCTCTCTTTTTCAATATCGATTGTCTCAAATTATTATATCATCCTATACTAGTGTAGATAGATCGCCCAAGAACGTTTTGTTTTACTGGTGTACCAGTCTGGCGCTTGCTGTTGCTAAATGAAGTCAATACTTTGAAGAATTTAAAGATTTTGAGCAAGTTTTTCATCGCTGATGCTAATGATCTCTTAAGCTAGAATTGATTGCCTTTAGACTATTCAATGGATATCGAATCGATACCGTATCTGCAGTACGAATCCAAGACTCAAGTGAGACATTGCCATAGAGAGTTTGAGAAGTGTTGCAAGTTTTTACGTTCAACAAGTGCACAGTTCAAAATTTTTTCATTCTCTATGAAGTAAATTCGGTTAAATTCATTTTCTCTAGCTCCTTTCAAAAACCAATGTGGTATACGATTTTTTTATCAGCGTATCACTTGTTGAATGAAGCAATTTTATTTTATCACTTTAATAAACTTATACATAGATATTTAATTTATTTAAGCTTATCATTGCTTTCAACATTGTTTTAGACGGCTGGTATTCATAAATATTATAATATCATCTTCTAAACAATGAAATTTGATAAAAGATGACTCAAATTGACTACACAATGAAGAACGACCTCGCTCTCACCGTACAATTGTAACAACTCAGCATTGCGTAAGAAAGCATTAGGAAACAATTTGGGTTATACTTTGATTAAATATAGGTCATTATTAATCGTGACGCATCTTTTTTCGAGTTAAATACTTTGATATCTTTTATCGTCTAGGCAAGTGTGAATTATGAAAATACCCATACATGCAATTTTAAGGAGATAATTATGAAGATCTTTCCAGTTAATCTTATAACAACTAATACATGTCTACAAAGCGACGTTGGAATGTGAATGAAATAAATATATTGTATAGTCATGTACGATTTGTTATACGATAAAATTTTTAATGCTATTTGTACTTAAACACTGAAATAAAATATTTTAAGTTTATTCAGTATTGCCAAGGAATATTGTTCTCTGAATTAGTCTATAGTGCAAGCGTACTGTGGATTTTTTATCAGATTGTTCATTCGATGCTTCACGCGCCTAAAGTATGAATATGCAAATCAGCATCATTTTCAAGTTCAAGCACTCTAGACCCAACAGCACTGAGGTGTACGTCTTACGCCATTGTGAATTGCGGTGCCTTTATCTTGGGCATCTAGCTGAAAAGGCCTTTATTCGCTCAGTCAGAGTTAGCGCACGTAGCGATTAGTGACGTCATTCATGGGGTAACCAGACAACCCACATGACCTTAGCCAGGTCGGTGACCCCGTCAGCAATGTTCGAGGTTCCAGTAAACAGGTTTAGCCTTCAAAACGCCTTCCACGATTTATACACTTTGATACCTCGCCAGTGCGAGGCCAAAAATGAAAATAAACAAACAAATATGTCACCGGCTTGGAAGAGCCTCTTTATTTTTTAGAAAGCCTCTGACGCATTTTTTACATGGAGAAATACCAGTCGAAGAAAATTAATACCTCCTCCCGAAGTGCATTACAAACTCGTGAGTAATTTCTTCATGAATTTTTTTCTACAGAATTATTGTGGCAGAAGCTGCTGTGGATAAATTCCACAGGAAATGCCTAGAAACATTGTACCTCGGACTGTTCTTTTTTCTAACATATTATACAGTATTCCCCAAGGAAAGCCTGGACAATGATGATATCCTGTTATGTTGAATTTTTCATTTTATTTTGAGTACAATTTAAATTAGGTTTAGCTTGAACAGAAAGTGTTACACGTGTGGTATTTTGTACGCTAGGTGAAATTGTGCCTTTCTTCACTTGTGCTCCGCGCGTCATTGCCCAGCGGATTCTCTAAGAGGGAACTGAAAATATAATTAACACGTTGCCTCCGATTGCCTGATTGGTGTAAAACTTCACTTTGTACACATTGTCACTAGAAGGATCTGAAAAAATTACAGAACCTAACCTAAGTGGTACACATACGTACCACTTCGGAGTCAACGTGTTAAGCAGTGAACGACTGCCTTTTTCTAAATAATTTCCATATTTTAACTGAATGTAAATCCATCACTTGCTGCGTTGAGACTAAGTCTTGACGGACAAACAAGCTCCAGAATTTTAGCTCCGTTTGATAGCTTCATTTGAACAGGTATAACCAAAATTTACCCTCGGTATTGTAAATACTATCGAACATGACAATTTTTACAGATCTACATTTACGGAATTTCAATTTAGAATAATTTTTAAGAAGTTCTAGGCATAAAGAGTTCATATGTCGACCATAGCGAGAGACATTTATAATTTGAAAGCAAATTCTCGACGTTAACTTTGTTGCTTAAAAAGACCGGCTGACCCTAGATTAGCTAACTATATTAGGATGTTTAAAAAATTACAAGATCATCGTTTCATTAATTATAAGTATAAATCTTGATCAATACCCGCCTGGCTCTAACTTTTTAAGCCTGCACAAACGAGCAATGATAAACTGATTTTAGGCTTTCGCCGAATGATGATTGCTAAATTTCAATAAAAACTATGATTGTCAGTTTTTTAACCACAAAGAATGACAATTCCACAGTCTCGTTGAGAAAGTTCTCTCTTATTACTTGTGAGTATCCTATCATTTGTGGAAGCCTTTTCATAGGTAAGATAAAAAATTTTAAGTTCATTGTATTTGTTCGTTCTTGTATACATATGTAACACTGTAAAGTGATTCCACATTTTAATTAATCAAGATCAATCAGTAGCTGTATTCATGACAATTTACATTCGTATTCAGGAGTAATGACTGGAGTCTCAAGAATTCGAAGTGAGGAAGTGGAATTTTTTTTGTAACAGCGCAAAAACGTCGAAACAATGTCAATTGCTCTTCAACAATTTAATCACATGGAATTTCAGTCATTATTTCTTCAAAGGAAGATGATAAATTGCATTGTTTTATAAATTTTTTAAAGGGTTTACACCGACTGCATCGACGATTTGGAGTAGCGATTTGAAAACTCGTTCTTCAGAAGACACCATTAAAATCCATCAAGCAGACAATCAATCGAAGAAGTTCAATTCAGATGCCTCTTATTCACATGAGCAATTATAGAAGGAAAAATGAGAAGAAATTAATGGTGAATTTTTGTTAAAATTAATGAGTGTAAGGGTTCTTCCTAGTATTCTATTGATTTATTACTATCATAGTTAAATGTTGTTTATTAAAACGTTGACTCTGAAGTGGTACGTATGTGTACCACTGAGGTTAGGTTCTGTAATTTTTTCAGATCCTTCTAGTGACTATGAGTACAAAGTCAAGTTTTATACCAATCAGGCAATCGGAGGCAACGTGTTAAGCGAAGTATTCTTTCTTGATTTTAATTTTTACAGCATGTTCAGTATTTTTCAAACTTATCAGTGAAATGAGTGATAACTTTTCAGAATCTACGTGTTTATTTATTTTTATTTTTATTTGTGCCCATAAGTTAAAGTTTTGTTCGACAAAAGTAACATGCATGATGGTGTTCGTTAACAGGAGGAGGGCAGAAATTGTCACAGTCGAAGTAACAATTAGACTCCAAAAGATAAGTTCGAAATGTGGTGTTCTAAACTTTAAGCTAACTTAAAACACTAAGGATATATTTACTTTTTATTCCTTTTGTACTCTTATCAATTGATCTCGTATTCAAGAATTTTGAATTTAGAAAGGTAAGAGAGTTGAACCTCAATAGGCAAGGCCGATATGAAACTTATCGAGTTCGAGACCAGCTTTATTTATGGGTTTACAGGGCTGGTTAGACCAGTATATGTACCTCATGTTGTTATCTCAGACATGTGCAATTGCAATCTCTTGTGTTAAATCAGCAACTCTGGATCAAATATAGCTCTAATCAAGCAATTTATGATCCATTTTAATGCAGCCGGTTATATATCTTTCGACTCATGGAAGGTGGGTAATTAATTTTGGGAAAATATTTGAACCAATAAGCGTTGTACATCATATCTGCTAACCATTATGATTAATCCTGTGTACCGTTTACAGTTTCATCTCACATCTCACCTTTCAAATAGCAGGGTAGCCGTTACAGAAAAAGCACAAGGAAGGAAGGCTCTTCAGGCGCCTCAACTCAGAGTGCTTATTTTCGATTTTTGATACAAAGTGTTGGACCCAAATGCATAATAGAAGCATAAAAAACGAGACTTCAGAGCATGGTTCTCTCGCTTCTAGTCTAGTATACACCGGCTGCATTAACACCTTGCAGTTTGCTCTCAGCTTCTGTTGGGTCATATCCCCTTGATCATTGTTAATAAGGGTCAGAGTTTGTTTCTACATTAATGAAGGGCTTTCTTGTCAGTAAAACATTAAAGAAAAAAATTCCCAACTTGTTTTAGAAGTTTTGTTTTTGTCAAATGTTATCAATAGTGGACAGTTTACATCTATTTTACCAGTAAATACTTTATTTTTATGGGAAGAATAAATAACCTAAACACGTTCATCCCGAAACTAATTAATATTTAAATAAAATGAATATCATAAAATAAACAGTATAATTTAAGTAAATGATCCATTAAATTAGGAGCCATAAAAACCACACGGCTGCAACGCGAGTGTCGTAAAATAAGGCGACTTCAACGCGTGTTCGGTAGTGATCTATACTTTGGAAATTTCTTGCGTCACTGTACCTTACTTGAACACAGCTCACCTTTTTGATCACTGTAGACTTAGTGAGAGTTCCACAAAACGAAGTCAAGGAATTATGATTTGTGTTTAACTTATGACACTTCTCAACAAATGGACAAATAAATAAGTTCTTGCCCAAACGAGTTTAATTATTGTGAAAACGTCTTCAGTATTGATGAAACTGTCTTTCATTTAGCAAAAACTTATTTACTTACACCTTTGCTGAGAAGTGTCAAAAAGTTGAAGATATTATTTAAGTTAAAGACAAAGACTTGACATCGTTTTGTGGAACTATCATCTATAAATTTGTAATTCTTATATATAACTTATAATATCGCGTTCAACATTATTTTTATAATATGATATAATTGTCCAGCTCTTACTAATTTTCATTGTGAAAAAGCCTTTAAAATATTATAATTATTCATAATCTGGATAAGCTTGGAATATTAAAAAAAGTTTGGTTTTTAAATGCAGTGGATTTAGTGCAAAAGTTATACTTTCTTTATCGAGTAAAAGCCTTCGGCCGCGTTTGTTCCTTAAAGTAATCAATCGTGATACGGCCTGATCGAGAACCCATGCTACCAAAAATAACTTGGTAAATGATTTTGAACTCTTTGGGCTGAAAATTTGGGTATGGAAGCATTTAAATTTGAAGGGTTGTTGAATTTATCCAGCATCACCTAAATACCTCGCACTATAAACAGGCAATCAGTCCTATGGGATGTAAAATAGTACCTGTTCTGGTAACAAAGTCTTCGGTCGGCCTCATTTTCGGTTCGATGGAAGCACATGGTGAGTCTAATGATATGAATCATGTTACATTTGCGAAAATTTCCCCCAAAAAAATTAAAGTACTATACTTTGATTAATTTTGAGATTAATGAGCTTTCATCAAAAAGATGTAATACTTTTAAGATTTTTTTTGTAAAAAGTTGTTTAAACAGAAACATTCGATTTTCCGCTATTCTGAACTTCCTGCAGGCTGGAATTTTCTCACATTATAAAAGAAATAAACTCAGTCTATAAATTTGGAACCCCTCTCTAATTCCAGACGGAACTGCAAGGCATGATGGGGAATGAAAAAGTTTCCATCGCAACAGTAAAGGCAAGAATACTATTATTTAGCTGAGGTTAATACTAGGGGAACAATATTTTTAGGATCATTATACCAGAAATGCGCTTTTACGCGCAAGTGTAGCGAAAATTCAGTTCATGCTTATTAATTCAGTTCATGCTTATTATTAAGTAATTTGCTTATTTTTCTATAGAATTTCAAGAATCTAATCACACATTTTGAAAATTATATTCGATGGAAGTTCATTTCAGCTAAAGAAAGTTCTGAAAGTCGTCAATTTTGCGAGAATAAATATGTAGTTCTGAACTACAAATCGAAATCGAAGCAGGAAAGTAAAAACGTTAAATTTGAAAGGAAAAATTTCTGCGTGGATCACCTACGCGTTCAGCACCGACCTGTAATGACCAGTGACCGGTCTTCCCAAATGGCGTTAAAGACAGAGTACGCGGACTCAGTCTGCGTATGGACACGGACAGAAATGCAGTATACGCCTGTAATTTCAGCCTGCTGTGAAAAATTGGGTTCATGACAAAATTATACTTTCCAGTGGACTCGTGTCGAGATACCTCAATCCCTGGGGTGTGACCTGCCTCGGTTACGTTTTGAGGTTCTGTGTCGAAATACTCAGACGGGAATGGAGGAGAATGAGACCTGCAGACCGCAACTCTTAACATGTACATCGATTTGTTGCTTCTTTAAAGACTTTTGAACAATGGACACTTAATTTGGAGCAACTATTCGAACAGATAAGTACAGTACACCAGGTCCGTCAACCATTAACTTGATGTTCCGCACAAATCTCACGAAACATTCTGTGCTAACTGACTTACATTTGCCGCTTAGATGCAAATACAAATGAAATTTCTTTTGGAAAAGAAGTTCATGACTCTTTTGTGTTCGTAAACTTGCAAATACATGAGAGGTACCAGGAAGAAGTCAAGATGTTCTTTTCAACCATCTGATGTGTAAAGCTTATAATAATTATTTGTGAAGCAAATATCACATTATTACATAAGAACGGTCGTACATAGATAGCAGTTGCAATCATCGGATAAGAACGAAACTGAACTGAATTCTAAAGAAAAATTAATATTTTAACGATACAATTAATTTTCAGTGGACTCATTCACTAAATAAAAGATATATTAAAGAGCAGTAGTGTTTGAAACTTCACGGGCTCAGCGTTACGCTCGAATAATATCGCTTGATAGCATGAACAGAAGTATGTTATGTATCCAATATATGTATATGAGCACCAAGACAAGGACGTCAGTTAGATGCCATTAAACCATCTTATACGGCATTAGGTTTGAACTTAAACGCCTGTTAATTTTCAATGGTATCCGCCACCCTTATTTTCGAACAGGAGCTGCTATCTTGCAAATGTTTATGAATGCGAGGAAAAAATCATTGGAAATTAAGTGTGGATAACTTGAATGCTTCTAACAATAGATACATGACATAAATGCCTGACCAACCAGTAACTATTGATAACTACAGGAATTCGAGTGTAAGTACCCTCAGGGAGATTTTCTTTAAGATATTATTCACGGTAAAACGCAGGCTTACGTAAAACCTTGAACTTCCTTTTGATCTCAATGACCAGGAAAAATAATTCATTATCGTTCTAAGAACCTGCTGATTCTGGAAACATGTAAGAGCGTAATTGGAAGTTTTTGTTCCTGTGAGAATATATTCATGAGTTATTCCAATTGTTCGATTAAATTATATGTCATTGTTTTAGAACTGATAGGAGTGAGAATATCTTCTAAGGTATTTCCCCTCGCTACTTCACATTTTATCCTCATGTTGGTACGGACAGAGATGAGCATATTTATAGAAGTCTTCCCCTTTCTCTTTCAAATTATAATTTATCATTGTCAGTGCTGCTGGAGTGAAGAATATCTTTACAAGTTTTTCATTTACTTCCTCATTTTAGAGCATTATTATGGTAATACTGATGTCAGTATCTCTGACAACCCAGCCGGGAAGAGTAGCTCCGTCACGACTTGCTCAGTTTTAGTCCTCCATTATAAATCACCAGCTTGGTCGACTGGTGAGCGAATCTGCTTGCGAGCGGAAAAACCCGGGTTTGAATCCCACTGCCGACATGGTTGACGCGGCTAGAAATACGGCATGGGACTTGGGTAAACAACCGAATAATTATCGAAGTAATTATCCGACCCAAGAATAGGCCCGAAGGTTCATTCCTATAGCCTCATTCTATTCTATTCTATAAAGAAGGAACATTCCTATGTTGTACTGTATATCCTTTACTGATGTTTGTCCTCGGCACGTGCGAGACAACCTTTGTTCGAAATCATCATGATGACTCATTTAGCCCTAAACTTACAAATGAAATAATATCTACAAAGTGAGAAATGGAAGACCAAATCTTATCTTAATGTTTAAATTCGATTACAGTTTAATAGCGGTCAGTTGATGACCCTCTAGTTCCTCCCACCTCGAGAGCGACGTGTTGTGTGATTGGCTTCAACTTTGGCAGCCGCTGCAGTGTTTAGTCCTCGACTGCACGGTGGAGAGTGAGTGTAAAGGATGCATGCAGTTCTTGTAAACAGCGGCGGATGCTGCTGGCAGCTGCAGCGTTGGCATTCAGCTTCACTCATTCATGTCCATAGAGCAGCAGGTGTTCTGCCAAAATCTGTGTCTTGCAAAACTTAGACCGCGAAAACATGGCCACAGCCCTAAAACCGTTTTGAGTACAAACAGCGACCACGTTACTACATATCGCTATTACATTCATGTTAGAACTTGAACTACTCAGCTATGCTTGACAATCATAATTTTGAAAAGTTTACGTTTGTTAAGTAATTTATTTACCCTTTATATTCAAATTTGTAGCTCTGTAACATTTAGTCTGAAAGAGACTGATTTTGGCAGCCCCAAACGCCAGTGGCGTAAGAGGCGCCGCAATCTGCCGCTGTCGGTGTGGTCTTGGGATGAGAGGAAGACGCCCATGTATCCTACACATAAATAAACTAAACAATAAAAGACTCTGAGGGATAATTTATGAGTTCGTAGGATGTTCATGCTTTGATCAATGATTCATTTTCGTTGTCAGTAGTGAGGATCTTCTGCTTTTGAATAAATCCGAAGCGTTGCATGCATTAGCTGCTGGGTGAAGGTATTGTTTCCCGTCTGGAATTTCAACTAGTTCAGATTGAAAATACTGTGTTGTGTTTTTAAAAGACTCGTGAAAATGCATGAGCACGATAGACACACTGATGACTGCATATAGACAAAGAGAAGTTGGTGTATGCCAGCTTCATTCTAACATTTTGTCACAGAAGGATATAGGCTGAATGTTTCCGTAGAAATTGATTTCCATCTATTGTATCCTGATTTCATGAACTTAGTATGGTCCACAATATTTTTACGTCTTCATTGTCTTTTCCTGTCAAGTACAGTATCGTCATTTTTTTTAAACGGAAACAAGGATTCATGTATGTTTTATAGGACTTATAAAATTTAACATTTTTCTCATAGTTTTATATAACATTTTTAAATATTACAGAAATTTAACTGCTTCTTAAAGTATTCAGACACCGAGATTTATGATACCGAGAATAAGTACATTCATTGTACGAAATTGCTTTGTACTCTATAATTACCAGTTATGTATTTTTCAATGTTCATCAATACGTGCCTAGTGACAAATAGTACCAGAGTAGCGGTTTGAATTCTTGTTTTAGACGCGATGAAAACTCTTCTTGGTTTTGCGATGGGAATTAATTTGTTTCAATCCACAATCTGGAACGTTTTTAAATAAGTGTTTCGTGTGCGGCAGAAACGTCATCTTTTTAAAAAATGAAAATGAAATTTCTTCCTATACCAGCTATAAAAAACGTACGTTCAAGAAGTTTCCTATAGGACCCGTAAAAAATGACATAAGTTCAGAACTTTCCTCCTGCTGCCATAGGAAAGTTCAGCTACTGTTACTTCCTTAAATCTACCTAAACCAAGGTAGATTAAGGCACCATTCTTGCCTTAATTGACTAACTACAATGCAAACAAGCATTGTAATTTCAAACTGTAGCTATACAGCATCACCAAGTTCACACAAATAATCGATTCAATTCAGAACACTCATACACGTCTAGCTATTTCCCACAAATCTTATAAGCTGATTTGTATTGAAAATACAAATCCTTTAATATAGAATACAAATTTGAAAAGTGGATTTGTATCCTATATTGAATAAAGGTACTAGAGTTTAGGGTGCAAACATATAGCATGCAAACTGACATAAGTGCATAATGGAAATATAATACATATGTAATATATAATACATATGTAATATATAATACATATATTACATATAATATAATATCACCAGCTTGGTTGACTGGTGAGCGAATCTGCTTGCAAGCGGAAAGACCCGGGTTCGAATCCCGCTGCCGACATGGTTGACGCGGCTAGAAATACGG